>JXTB01000243.1:223162-389282 GCA_002914805.1 Parasponia andersonii | reverse complement strand
TGTTCTCTTAATTCTTCCATCTCAGCAGGTGCCATGCGATAGGCTGGAATAGAAACTGGCTGAGCTCCAGGAACTAGTTCAATACAGAACTCGATCTCCCTGTCTGGTGGTAACCCCGGTAGGTCTTCAGGAAATACCTCCGAATACTCACACACCACCGGAATCCATGGGTCTTGATTGTCTGTCCTCACCTTGCCATCCATGGCAAACAAGTTCCCATAACACTCAAGTTTCTTTCTTCTACCCATGCACGCTTTCTGAACAGGACTAGGTTTCGACGGACTCATTCCATCCTGATAGACAATAGGATATCCATCACTAGGAAAAAGAGTCACCCGCTTCGTACGACAGTCCACAACTGCTCGATATTTCGACAACCAATCCATACCGAGTATTACGTCGTACTGTCCCATCGGCAACACAATCAAATCAACAAGAAGCTTCTTATCACCAATCACAACCCGACAAGACTTACACACACTAGACACATCGGCTACTTCTCCCAAAGGTATACCCAACGTCAATACATAATCCAAATCAGAAAATTCCAACCCCAATAGTTGAGCAAATAATAAGGATATGAATGAATGAGATGCAACAGTATCAAATAAAACATGTGCCCAAGAGTGTGAAAGAAGGATCATACTGTCAACAACACCTCGACCGGTGCGATCCTGAGTGTCGTCTGCCACAGTAAAAGCATAGACTTGGCCAGTCACCTACCCTTTCCCCTTGTTGCCTCTCCCCTGACCAGGACAACTACTGTTGGATCCTGTACCACTACTGCCATATCCATGCCCACCCTGACTCCCTGAAGCCTGAGGAGTCTAAAAGTTCTGAGTAAAACCCTGAGGGCAGTACTGATGCTGATAAAGCTGAGGGGAAGTAAAAGCCTGCGAAGCACCCTATGACTGTTGCGGCCTCGCTTGAGTGTTCTGATAGGAAACAGAACCGGACTGGCTCCTTTGCGGTCCTCCCTGAGAAAGAGAAGATTTCTGCAGACGGTTGGGACACTCTTTCTTCCGATGACTCTACTGGCCGCAAACAAAACATCCTCCATACGGACTGCCTCTGTCACCCCCTGAAGAATCACTGATGTTCGAGCTCCCATTGTTCGGAGTACCCTGGGCTGACCACTGCCCCTGGTTCCTTTTGGTGGCTTTCCTGTCATTGCCTCTCCGCTGGCCTGTTTTGAGTGAACAGACCACGTGGCCTGTTTTGAATGGGCTGTGTAATTTTTCAAAAATTGCACATAAGTCTCCAAATTTCAAATCTCTATCAATCTAGTCCCCCAAAAATTACAATTTAGTCTTTTTGTACAAAATTTTCACAAATTAATCCCCCTAATATTTTATCCGGAAAATTGGTAAATTGTCCAAATTACTCTCCTAAAATCCGGATTTTTACAATTAGTTTGGACATGTAGATGGGAAAAAGAACGGACAAAAAATGTGGATTCTAGCTTGGAGTCGGAAATTTTTTTTTTTTTTTTTTTGACGAAAAGACACTTATTATTAAGATAAGTTATTTTGAGCTATATAAGACAGTCGCACGTTTAGTTTGAATGGTAACTTCATTTTTTTGAGTTAGGATTTACAACTACAAAGATTTATTGGCGATTAAAATATTGGAATATCATCAGCTCAATTAATTTGTTTAATTTCTCTACAAGTGAATCGAGGGTTGCCCCATCTACAAGTAGAAGAGTAGCTGAAATTGTTATCTCCCATGCTGCTGCTCTTCTGTAAAGTTATGGGTCTGGACCATAATAGGATGCCACGTCGAACACACTTGACATGTACTCCAAACATAAAATTGTATACAGCAATATCAACAAGTAGTGAAAACTATATCACACTTTCGTTTCGTGATTTCGTGCGGTAGATGGCGTACAACTGAGACTGTGTATGTGTGTGTATATATGTGTGTGTGTTGCTTTACTTCATTTCGATGCCGAGAGACAAAGCTATCACGTGACGTGGAGTTTTCCCCTTCTGCTTTTTTTGCATGTCATTCACCTGCTTATCTTGTGGTTTAATTTTCTTTATAGTGTCCTCCCTCTTGTAAAAATAAATAGATAAACAAATAAAATATTGGTTTTCTTGTTTTTCAAACCAATATCCCAAAATCACATCGAGTGTTGCGTATTTGAGTAATACCAGAACGTACAAATTAAATTGAATTATTTTAATTTAAACAAAAAAAAAAGTTAAAAGAAAAAAATTGAGTTACCCTTTTTTTTTTTCTGTAGTTGAGTAAAAGAAATATTCAATTTGCTAAGAAAAAGAAATATTCAATTTGCTCTTTATCCCAAATTCCCCATTGTGGAGAAGGTATCACACTAGGAAGCCACTTGACGTGGCTCTCCACCTTTGCTTTCAGATCCAAATCACCTTTGTGTTATCTTCGGTAAAGGGAAGCATCCACCACTCATAGCCCACCACGTGTCATTGCTGGAAAAGCCTAATCCAAAACCAATGTTTACAAATATCTCGAAGGGTCAGCGTCAAACAACTTGCAGGGAATACCTAATCATATCTCGATGCTCCTCTTTCTAATAAATTGCTTAGAGATTTCGATCAGATTCAGTATTACTCTTTCGTTCATTTTTCATAACTAACATACGACATCAAAGTAGACCATTCGGTAAAAGTAAATATGGCCCCAAGAAGAAAAGAAAAAAAAATGAAATTTTGGAAAATAATAATTATAGAAATATCCACACTAATTTATCCACGTGATTATAATAACTAACAAAAATATCTTCTTGATTTAACAAGTTGATACTATATATTATACTCTTCCATCTTATTTGATTAAAATTACGTGAATTACTTTTTATTTTGTTATATTTGTTTGTTATAAGTTTAAAGTAAGGATAATTTTGTAGTTTCAACTTTACTTTCGAGTTTTGACCAAATCAGATTGAGAGATGAAATTTGTACTGATTTTTTAATTAAAGAAAAATATTTTTGTTATTTATGAAAGTGATTGGCAAATTGAGAATATGACCTAAATTCAAGGGATGTTTTCGTAACTCCAAATGAATATTTTCGTAATCATTACAAAAGAAGATTTGTAAGTAGACACATGTCTGGAAGTTAGAAGGTATATGTTATTGAGAGGTTAGTTTGAAATTATGTCAATTTGAAGATAATCATAGAAAGTCCACTCTCCGGGGGAAGAGAATTCTTAAATTAAAAAAACATTGCTCTAATTGATCATTCTACGTACATAATCTAACAAACATATTGATAGTTCGGCTAAAATGCCTTGTAAGATTGGAAACTATAGCTGGTTAGTTTTCTTAAACAATTGCATAAATTGAGTTAGTCAAGCCATAGGTGTTATTTTATTGTTTATAATTTAAGTGACAATATAACTCCAATTATATGAGGAGAGAGAGATGGTGGTAAAGTAAGATATGATGAGGATTGAGGACGAGAATAATTGAGAAATCATCGAACAAAGACCGATGCCATCCCATCGATCGAAGAGACAAAAGAGACACAAAATAAAATCCCTTGGAAATCTTCTTTTGAGAGACTGAAAAGAAAGAAATAGGAAGAAAAAAACAGGACAACTTCTCTTAGCTAGCTAAGAATTTTTTGACACCTTTAACTCGGTATTTTAAGTTAAGGAACCAACTATCCTAATAACTGAACGCCATGTTTGGTTCAATGTGATGTGTTTTATAATGGAAAGATCGTTCTAATAAAAAGTCTATTTTATTATTCTGTTTTATTTTTTATTCTATAATAATTTTAATTTCATCAAGTAATATAATTATAATTCTATTAAAAAAAATTATGGAATTAAAATTTCATCTTTTTATTAATCTCTTTAAAATCTTAATTTTTATTTTTACCTAATTAAAATTTCTTAAAATACGAATATTTTGATCGATATAATACTTATTACATTTTATTCAAATCAATCAAACAATAAAATATGGTTCATCTTTTCTATCAAATTCTATTTAATTACTATTCTTATTACCATTTATATTGCATTCAGACCAAAATGAATTTGTTATTCGTGAATGCTTATCACATAAAGTTGGTCAATTTCGACCGCAAAAGTTATATCTATATTCTATACTAATATATATAACAAAGCCATTAACATATTATATAATATATTAAATCATATCGAATATAGTATACATAAATACAAGCCGGCCTAATATATAGAAAGTGAAACATCATGGTTCTCCCTTACAGAAAGTGAGATATCACGGGTGCTCTCTTTGAAAAAGGGGAAAAAAAAATTCTTATATTGGGCATAAAATAACCATTGCATGCCTTGCTATAATTTTACTATTGCTATTGACAAAATGCTGAGTTCAATATTGTCTTTGATAATATATTACTGGCCGGCATAATGGAAAGTGAGATATCACATATCAGCCTAGTAGAAAATGAATTAAATATCATGGACAAAGTGTTGTGATCAGTTTAACTGATATTGTCATTCTCATGTTCCTTGTGAAACCTCAACCTATCTACTTCAAAAGACGAACTACTCTTATCCTTATGAAGTTGGGTTTAAATAAAAGGATAATCTCAACCCATTGTTTACTATTGCTTGATCATACGGCTGCTGTTGCTCTACCTATTTTGTTGGAACGTTGCTCTCTAAGATCATATTGTGAGTTTATGAATATATATCTAACGGGTCCGCAATCAACATTTTATTAAATAATTTGCAAAAAAAAAAAAGAAGAAAACATTATTAATTAATAAACTTGAACACAAAGAGTAATAGTCACAAAGTTTGTTTATGGATTTTTCTTTCTCAAACACACATGTCAATATTCTTAAGTGGTTCAAGATCTCATTAATGTAGCGTAATCTGTTAGTGTTAAATGTATCTTGTCCATTTTTCTTTTTTCTTTTTTCGTAAGGCCGTGGTTATTCATGTGTTAGTTTTTATTAATGAAGTTTCAATACATGATTTAGTTAGTTTTATTTTAGGAGTGAAATGTGAGTTTATTTGGCTGGAAAAAAAATTATCTTCTGAATTTCTTATTTTAAAAATTTTTGTTTCTGTAATTACATATTTATTTGACTAAAAAGAAAAGAAATATTCCTAAATTATTAAAAAATGTTATTTTAGATGAGTATACATTGGATACTCTAAAACAACGGAATTTCTTTTGAAAAAGTAGAAAATCTCATGTTTTGTGAAAATACCTAAAGGACGATGATCGGCTTCTTCAATTATTATTAGTACTTTAGCACGGTTTTTTGGCTATTGTGGTTTGTAAATTTTATATAACAGACAAATGATTTACTTATTCATTGTACAAGAAATTTGTACAATTTCTTTGATCAGTTCTCTATTATTTGTGTGATCGAAATTGCGATTCATTAACTTTGGAGCCATACAAGAACTACAAACTCATTTAAGTTATGGAATTAATTTAAGGGTAAATTGTTAAAAAAAGTATTCTGAAATTTTTGTGTTATGTAATTTAAACTCTGAAGTTTATATTCTGCAAAATAATATCTTAAATTAAGAATTTCTGAAAATTAATATCACTTTTTGAATAATTTTAACTGTTAAAAGATAATAATATCCTCAAAATTAAGAAGAATAACAATGAGTAATCTAATTTTAATGGATGATATTAATATTTTTTTCGTTACTAAAATTTGTCAAAAAGTCAATTCATGGTATTGATTTTTAAAAATTTATAATCTCAATATATTATTTTACATAGTTCAAATTTCAACACTCGAATTTTAAAATTTTTGTTTTTGTGTAATTCGTTCTTAATTTAATCATTGAGTTTAGCTAAAATGATTGCGTCATTTATTGTGAGATCTCAAATTTTCACTCCAATACATTTGCTCTAAATAATTGTCTTAAAATGCGCTAAGTTCACTCTCTCTTCCATTTTTTTTTTCAATCTTTTGTTTTATTGCTTGACGTACTTGCGTTTTCTCGTAAAAATATCCCATATTTTAGTATTATCATATGAGTCTACATAATAGTATGACATAAGAACATATAGAAAATAAAGTGATGGTAAAACTCCTCAATTATTATCCTTTACATTATGATTTTAATCTTAATGTGATACGCATGTAATCAATCTCGGTCATCTATAAGATATCGTTAGCCCATCATAGGACTCGCTCCAAATTCCAATGTAGACGGTAAGTTGAGATTAGTCATAGACGTATACAATTAGCTAGCGTGACTGCGTGGTAAATATTTTCCTTTTTTATTTCTTAATTCGTGTTAATTTATTCAAATGTTTCCCAGTTAAATTGGCCCGTATTAATTTTGGTGCAAATAATTCAATAGCAAATAGGTGAGTGACACGTTGATTGTTTTGGGTGGGGAAGGTTGGAGTGGAGAGCGTAGATGCCTTAGGCAGGTTGGCAACAAGAACACGGTCCTGCATTGTAATCGTACGTGAAAAGTGGGTCCCACGACTTGGTATTAAGTTAGTCCTTAAAATTGTTCCACCTCTTCCAGAAGCAGCCCTACGGGGGACAGGTGGGTCCATGCATGGTATGACATGAGTGGTCGACATCACTCCTTGAGATCCACGTCACTTCCCAACTTATCCACCTTTCACTGCTGCGCTCTGCTTCTTTGTACTGCTTTCCAATTTCAACTTTTTTTTTTTTTTCATTAAACAAATTAAAAGACGATCACAACTTCACAGGAGGGTCAGTCAAGTAGCTCACTGCTACCTAAAATGGGTCAGTTAAAATGTTGTCTTAGTATTCATTTTTTTTTTTGGTTTTACGTTCGCCTCTGAGTTGTATAGTAAATTTTCTCAATATTACTCTAAACAATTAAAATTTTCAATTTTATTCTTGAATTACTGACGAAAAATAACACATGCAATTTTATTCCCATATATTCATTTTGCTTTTTAACATACAATTTAAAATTATGACTTTACAAAGCAGTTTAAAAGACAAAATCAAAACTTGTAATACTTCGAGAAGTATACATAGGCATATTCCATAATTCGCGAGAAAAAATAAATCCAAGAAATACTTGGTTTAATTTTAGTAGAATTTTATATTATGTTGCCTTAGTTTTTCAACTAGTTCTCAATAACACATTTTAGGAAAGTGCATGATTCATGTTTCGTTTTAACAAGTATATAATTTTGGAGGTTACTGTAACTTCTGTTGTTATTACAAAAATAGACAAAATGAATGTGACAGGCGATTAAGGTGAGAATGGTTTGGATTAAAATAACAATTTTTTTTTTGTCGGATGTTTTGGATTCTGCATAAATATAATTAAAAAAATTATAAAGAGGAGATTATACTGTCATCCACGTCACCGTTAGACGTGACGGGAATTGTTAATGTTTACGGCGACGTGACAGGATGGCCGACGTTTTTATGTTCCTTACGCGATCCCCGTTTTTCCATATACAATTATAGAGAAGCTTATCTCTACAAATACAAAACTCAGTTGTGGACTCAGTTTTTGAAAGGATCTCTAATGATTTGGTCAAAACAAAATTGTTTAAGAAAGATCAGTGCCAATTTCTTTTCTTCTTTTTCCTTTTTTTTTTTCTTAACAAATTTTTATTATTGTGTATTACGGTAAAATGTATTTTCCCATTTTTTTTTTGGCAGAATATTTATGGTCTTTTAATTGTGAAAGTATTCACAATATTGAGGTGAAAGGCTCAATTTGTTTCAATTTTCAGAAATAACAAAAATATTTACTGAAAAAGTAACTCATTACGATTTTTATCAATCTTATTAACTGTCCAAATTGACACGCGAAATGCAAATTATACTTATTCTAAACTTGTAACCAAGTAAATACTATAACCAAAATAACACATAATAGTGAATTGAAAGAAGGAAAAAAAATGAGGAGAAAGAATACGAAGATTTAATGAGAAAAAAAAGTCTTCCGTTCAAACAAAGAAATTGTTTTTTTAATTAATTAATGGTGTTTGGTTCTGAAAATATTTTTTAATTAATTTTGACCAAATTTGTTGAAGGAGTATAATCTGTATCGATTTGTTAGTTTAATCATGAATTTTATTGAACACCAAAATTGCGGTATAAAATGAGCATTTTGCGATATTAATAGGATTTTTTTTTTTTTGTAATTTTCTATTCGTATATTGTTTTATGTGCCTTAAGATTTTCAATGAACTATTAATAAAAAATAAAGCGTTAATTTCTCTATTTGAATTTTAAAAAAATAAAAACTATAAAACTAGAAGATGGCATATCCAAATAGGCTTGGTGTGGCATGTCGATATTTTAGCTCATAAATCCCTGACCAAAAGGATGAGAAGGGATTCGAATC
Source organism: Parasponia andersonii (assembly GCA_002914805.1). Classification (NCBI taxonomy): domain Eukaryota; kingdom Viridiplantae; phylum Streptophyta; class Magnoliopsida; order Rosales; family Cannabaceae; genus Trema; species Trema andersonii. The sequence continues at coordinate 380,972 of JXTB01000243.1, read as the reverse complement.
AGGATGCTCACGAGATGGATGGTTAGCATGTCATCCATTTATGTTAATCAAAGCTATATATGAAATTTTCATGAGTGATTGTTCTAGTGAGAATTAATGTCCAATCTTAATTATACTTGTATACCAAGAAATACTCATTTAATAGCTTTATACCAATTATGGATTCTGAGTTCAAATTGAAAACAGTCACAAATGGTAACAAACAGCTGTGAAAAGAGAAACATTACACATTATAAAGTATAAACAGTGATGGCGTCCATTTCCAATGGGGCCACTAGGATCTAAACTTGACTGGAAAGTGGTAGCAGTGAGTCTAGAAGACCCCACCAAAAGTTATTTCCTTCCCATTGTGGCTACTGGCTAGCAGAATCACGTTTCTGATTTTTGCCGTAAGGGTTTTGTTTTCCAACAGTCTACAACTTTTTTCTTTAGAAAAAAAAAAAAAAGTCAAAATAGTTCTCCGCTGTAATAAATTGGAAGTAATATTTAAATAATCAGTTAGGCGTTAAAAAGAAACAAATAGGAGCACAAAATTCATAAGCAGTTGCGTACTAAAATTGTAAACAATATACTAAATTTTTAATACAATGTAACATGTGATATGTGATATTATCCAATTACAAATTATTAAAGTTTCTTACTTGCATTTTTTTTCAAACAATTTCGTACTTATTTTTAACGAGAAAGAATAATAAGAAAAATATTTATTTTTCATGTAAAAATAAATTCTTAAGGATTCCACGTAATAAATGAAATTAGAAAAGGAAACACAATAAGATTTTATTTTCCTCCAATTGAAATGTGGTAGAAGATTACTTATATGTCCTTGTATCCTAACAGATTTGAGGAAATTTTTACCCTTAAATTGTCAGCAGGGAAGTAAATACTATGGAATAAATTAAGCTGATTCTGTTTTTAATTTGTATTTTAGACAGATTGTGTGTTTAATTTCTGATATGAAAGTAAATACAGAAGAGGAAATATTCATTTTCTTTCTTTCTTAAACCTTTCAGTAGATTTCCTTTTAATAATAAACCTGCCATCTATTGGATTGAAATTTTTTCAATGCAAAGATAAGTGTTTGAGTTGGGCTTTTATTCTTTAGAATATATTATAAAGAGTATAAATACCTTTTCTTTTGATTGAGAAAGCCAATAAATACGTGAATTAAGAAAAATTTTTGGTTCAAGAAAAAATTGATTTAATTGGACCAATTATTTCGTATTAGCTGCGGAAGAATATTTGTGTCAAGTCAGTAGCACAATTAAGGCTTGGCCTTCATTTTCTTGTTTGTGTAAGGAAAATGATATAAACAGAAACATTGTTCGGAATATTAACTCCGTATTAATTTAAATAAGTGTCCTATCGCTAGTAATTTTAAGTCATAAAAAGAATAGATTGATATAGTTTTTCTTCATAACTGCAACTCATAATATTTTAAAATCATCATAAATGTAAAATAAGAGTAACTACTCAATTCTAAGCCCCCCAACTCAAAAAGGAAAAAGAAAAAACCTACTCAACTTTTATTATTCGCAAAGAAGTTTTAAGTATTGGTTAACAGCTTATTTAGAGCTAATTATGTGACTAATGGAAAGATAAACAAGGAATACATGTCGTACCAAAACTGAAATGTAGGTCCAACTGTTAATTTCTTTTAATTAAGGGCCCATTAGGAAATTTTGTCCTCAAAATTAATTAATATTGTAATTGAACCAAGAGACAATAAAATTCTCCCAAATTGTTAATGCAAAGATTATATATAATTATTTATAAGGAAAAACAAGAAAAAGAAACCTTTTAACAATTTTGTTCAAAAGAAAAGACAAAAGAGAAAAAAACGTACATTAGGCAAGTAAAACAAATAAGAGTAACTGAACCTCTGTTAGTGCTGATTCATACGTTTGACCTTCCTATAGTTGGGTCGTGTACGAGTGCCCAGAATTCCGCTACCTGAGTTTGTTAAGGAATGTAATGACGCTTTTGCCACTCACTTCTTCTAACGCTCACTTGAACGCTCCCACAATTTATCTCGTAATTTTGTTATTTGTTTTTTTTTTTAATTTCTTTTCCTTTTTACCCTGGTCCTGAGGAACGGTAAATTCCAGTCCAGTAAAGGTGAAAATAACCGAAGTTGGTTGTTTCACTTGCAACAAAATTAACCGCTTTTAAAACAAACACATACATAATCAGGAGAGAGAAAAGGCTCCCCACCTGTCACCAACAAACATAAATTAAAAGCAATGCAAGGTACCCTTCTCTCTTTACCTCCCTCGTCTTAAAAGGAGGGATAGAGAAACTGTGTGTTTATGCTCAAAAGCGTGCAGACAAGAGAGAAGGATTTTCCAGTACAGGGGGGAAAAAAAAAAAAAAAACAAAACAAAATGAAACCGACGACGAACGGACGGATCTGGGTCAACCCCATTTGACCGTAAATGCAATAAGTGTAGGGCCAAAGTTGTAATTAAGCAAACTTACTTGTTTTCGCTTATTTATTTTTTAATTATTAGTTGGGCTCACAGACATATTTATATATACATATATATTTGATAAGCATTCGGCTGTGTCGCTGTTGTTGGAGAGGCGCTCCCTTCTCTCTTTCTTTGGTTATATATTTATTTATATATATATATATATATATATCAAGGATTTCAGACTCTTCTTTGGCCTCTTTCTATCTCTGTTTAAGAGTATAAGAGATTGGAAGAGAAAGACAACCTCACAAGTCACAACAAGTATGAGAACAAGGAGAGGCTTTTGTTACCCAAGAGTAGTTGGTGGAGGAAGAGGAGACATGTTTTTGGAAAAAATAGAGCTAATCAACAAGAGAAAGGAATTAGTCGCAGAAACAAATATTAATTCCCGGAAAAAGATTCGAACATCACCGGATATTTCCACCTCTGACGGCTCTGACTTTTTCGATTCATTACCTGATGACCTTGTCATCTCTATTCTCACCAAACTTAGCTCCACCGCCGGTTGCCCTTCCGATTTTATCAACGTCTTGATTACGTACGTGCTTACTTGTTTTTTTGTTTTTGTTTTTGTTTTTTTTTTTTTCTCTTTTTCGTCTTCCGTTTCGGAATTCAGGCGTATGGTATGGGAGTTTTAAAATAAAAATTCCTGTTTGCTTTGTCTAATATGGTATTTGGATTTGATGGTTTCTGAATCTAACGTTACTGAGTGGAATTGCATGAAACAGATGCAAAAGATTAAACGGCTTGGGTCTCCACTCAATGGTATTGTCCAAAGCTTCGCAGAAAACGTTTTCCGTTAAGGCCAGTAACTGGTCTGAGTCGACTCACCGATTCCTGAAACAGTGTTCCGATGCCGGAAACGTCGAGGCCTGTTACACACTCGGCATGGTAAGTTTATATTTATATTTATATAAAGATTTAGTTTAATATCTAAAATTGATAAAATATATGAACATTCCCGGAATTAATTTATGGCATTAACTCGCCCCATTTCTTCCCTTATTCTGCTCTATCAGATTCGTTTTTACTGCTTGCAAAACCGAGGCAGCGGAGCCTCGCTCATGGCCAAGGCCGCGATTAGCTCCCACGCGCCGGCTCTGTATTCACTCGCCGTCATCCAGTTCAACGGGAGCGGTGGTTCGAAGAACGACAAGGACTTGCGAGCGGGCGTGGCTCTGTGCGCACGCGCCGCCTTCCTTGGCCACATAGACGCGCTCCGCGAGCTCGGGCACTGCCTCCAAGACGGATACGGCATCCGCCAGAACATCACGGAAGGACGGCGATTTCTCGTCCAGGCCAACGCGCGCGAGCTGGCGTCGGTGTTTTCCTCCGCTGCCGTTTCGGGCATCCCCACGCGCCAGTTGCTTACGTGGAGCCCACTCCCGCACCCTCACCCGCAGCTGCGGCACCTGAGCGGGTCGGGTTGCCCGCTTCTGAGCGATTTCGGTTGCAACGTGCCCGCCCCGGAGGCGCACCCGGCGAGCCGGTTCATGGCCGAGTGGTTCGCCGCACGCGGCGGGTCGCCCGGAAACGGGCTGAGGCTGTGTTCGCACGTGGGGTGCGGTAGGCCTGAGACGAGGAGGCACGAGTTTCGTCGGTGCTCGGTTTGTGGTGCCGTTAATTACTGCTCACGCGCGTGTCAGGCTCTTGACTGGAAGCTCCGCCACAAGGTCGAGTGCACCCCTGTGGAACGGTGGCTCGACGAAGACGGTGACGGCGACGCTCATGATGTTGACGGAGCCGTCGATGGTGGTGATGACGTCATGGCCGATAGCTAAAAGTGTTACTGAGGCCAGGTAACTTTTGACTGTTACCGTAACGGTAACGGAAATATTCAAGTTACGGGAATCTTTATCCAGACAAAAAGCCGAAGAGAAAGTGAGCGGTAGATGACTGTTACTGCGAGGGAAACAAGGTTGGCCTTTTTTGGTGCAAACATAGATTAAGTTAATCGTGGCCGTTGGATGGAACGGAGTTTTGTTCCCCTAGTTGATGTATAGAGGGGGTTTCGGTAAAGCGACGGAGGGCTTTTTTTTTTTTTTTTTAATTGTACCTTTCTTTCGTACCATAGAGCAGCAAATGTCAGCCTTAATTACGGTAAAATTAAAATCCAAATTTCTTTTAATTTATAGAAACTGTATTTACATTATATAAATTTTTGCAAATTATTAGAAATGAAAATCGTCAATACCCACTTGATGAAAATTATTGGAAGTCATTTAAGTTTGTGGACTGGTTTGATCGCGGTTTTAGTACCCTTTAGGACCTTAAGGGTGCAACTGGGCCAGACAAGAACCTTCTTTCAAATGTGTGATTTGGATATATATAACACAGCTAACAATAGTCCAATATAGTACTCTCTCATTTAAAATTTTCTTTAAAGTCTTTAACTTTGAGGTAAAGAAAGAGGCTCTCAATTTCAAATTCAACTTACAGCTTTGAGTACAGTTTCTTCTTTTTTTTCTTTTTTCCCCGGGGGGGTGGGGGGGGGGCTCTGAAGGTCAAAGGGAGCCAGTTGGGAAAGCAAGTAAGTGGGGAGTGGGAATGCTCCAACGGTACTAAATATTTTATTTCTGTATTATTTTTATTTTTATTTTTTAAAAGGTATGTTTCTGCATTATTCTGCCATCTTCAGCCCAACTTTCTTTTCTGGCTTTTAGGTAGTCAAAAAGGGTCAGACACATTTTAGTGATTGACCAGCAAGTAAAGGGAAAAGAGGAACAAAAGAGAAAGGAAAATGGAGTGAGTAGTGGGAATGAGGGACATGCAATTTGCATATCGGTGGGATATGGTTGTTCTTTAACGAGGGAAAAAAAAAGGGTAAAGTTTTATAGGTAAAAATATGCCAATTGAGTGGGAAGAAAATAATAGCAATACATATATTAGGCCTCAAAAAAGCATCTCAGTGTGGTAGTGCACTTATTCTTTCCTTTTATAATGATTCTTTCTCCTTTTTGTTTTTTTCTTTTAATAAATTGGAGCTTAATTTACTAAGTAAAATAATACACACCTACTTTACTAAAGTTTGAAATTCTTATCCTCCAAACTCACACACATATCTCTTAATTCTTGGACCAACTGAACTAATCTCAATTGGTTTTTCCTCATTTTTTTATTTATATTAAAACATAATAATTGGTCTAGCCTAGGTATAAAAATTTGATTCTGATTTGGAAATCCAACTGACATTGAAAGCAAATCTGCTCTAACAATTTTTTTCAATTAGGACTGAGGATTGGCAGAAGCTTGCAGAAGAGATTAAAGGAAAGAAGAGGGAAAAAAAAAAGGTAAAAATGTTAACCCAAAAATAAAATTCTAGCTTAGAATGGTGTATTATCCTATTTATATGCTTATTGTTATTGTCTATATATTTGATTGAGGAGTGGGACCTTGTAGTTTGTTCCGAAAAGTGACAAGGTTAGGTCTGAGAAACGGCACGTACTCCTACTCGGCATGTAATCAAATAAAGTCTCAATATTGAAGAGTCATAATTTTTTTGCAATCGTTTTGCTCTTTTGTTAATAACACGACTTTTATCAGTTTTATGGATGTGTAAATGAATTCTTTTACCAGTTTTTATTTATGTGCAATTTCTAGTCCTTTCCGAGGTTATTTCTGAAATTTAATGTGGCTTTTTACTCTTTCAAATATTTGTCTTGATTGGACTCCTCCAGCCAGTTGCTTTCCTCCCTCCGGTGGTTCCACCTAATCAAACCCAGCATTGCTCTTCATGTAGGTTGAAGAGGGAGTCTCCTTTTTTTTTGTCTCCGGCCTTCCTTCCCCATTTTCTTCTTCCTCCTCCTACTCTTCCTCTATGTTTTTTTTTTTTTTTTTTTTTCAATTTTTTAGTTTTAATAATCTCATCTCTAAATCTAGACACAGTACTATCTTTTGTATAGATTTAAGTTCGTTCACCTGATTCTAAATTGAAGATTTTTTCTCTGATTTAGATATGTTAATGAACATGTCTTTTTTTTTTTTTATAAGCATAGATCTCAATTAGCATTGATTTTACGGAATTTAGGCTGCCATGAACACATTAATGAGCAAGTGTTGAAGGCCACGACATATTGGTTCTTATTTTCTATTTCTCTTGGATAATCATGATAATCTACGTATCTTATTCTTATTGTATTTGTGATCCATTGTTTCATCTCCTTGTTCGAGGAGTGTGAAATTATAATTTTTGTACTTATATTATAAGTTTTGAGTAACATATTCTCTCGAAGAATCCGTTTTTATCAAATATATATATATAGTTGCCAATTTGATAGTTTTTATTTATTTATCTACAGGGAATGATCCAACGTCTATTATAATTTGAGTAATTGAAAATAATAATAATAATAATAATAAATATACATTATTTAATATTTCTCTCATTTTTTATTATAAAAAAAACATATCTGACCAATTTTAATAAACAAGTAAAAAGAAAATACCTAATGAATTAGTGCTATATATATATATATATTTGTCTTTCTTTTCTTGCAAATCTGGTACTTGTAGCTGGTTAGTTTTGGACCGCACCAAATACAGAATCACAATACTATACCTATTCACAGTCCATATTATTTGTCTTATTGTCACTGCAAAATTAAAATTAAAAAATAAAATAATATTCAAATTTTATCATGGTATCACTCTTATTGCCTCGTATGACAAAGCTAATAATTCAACCCCTATAGTTAGAACTAACAATTTTTTATATTTTTTATTTTTAAATTTTGTTTCTGCTGGACAGTAGTAATCATGTCTCCTTTTATTTATATTTTTCTTGCTTTTACTAGTAATTTTACGCCACTCTGATACTCTATAATTGATTGTATAGATTTAGATGTATCTTTATGAGATTGGTTGCATAAATGCACTCTAGCCACTCTAAAACCATAGCGACCTCCTAAGCTACACTTAAAAGTTGCAAGTCTTCCGTCAGCTAGAGTAGCAGTTAGATTAAGTAGCCAAAATTGTTGGTAATAAGTCCACAGCTCAAATTCTTAAGGGCATGGTTATAAATCGCCAGCTTTTACTGAGAAGCCATGAGAAGCTTTTTTGCCTTTTCCTCTTTTTTTTTTTTTGGCTCACGGAAAAGGAAATATCATTAATTAGAGAAAAACATGAGAAGCTTATTTAAGATTTTGGGTTTTCCCTTCTCAAAACATACTTTCACTAACTTTAACCATTGTAATAATTTGAATAGGAGGAGTTACTGCCTTTTTGGCTAAAACTGTGAGGTATTATACAATAGAAAACGATGGGATATGTCAGATTCACTAAGATCATCTCCAGTACAATATCCTTAAAATGGGTATTTTAATGCTAAATTTAGCATGCACTTTTTGAATTTTATTTTAATATATATATACTAAAAAAAATAATATTATGTATTTTAAACATTAGTTTTATGTATAAAATACATTTTTTTTTTACTATTAACTCTTATTATTTTATCAACCTACAACAATTTAACTTCATAGCTTAATTTAGAAATACTCATGTTCTACATAAATGAATAAACTAGTCAATAAAAAAATATAAATAAAATTTTATTCTCTTATTAATTTTAATTTATTATAATTTAGTAATGATAAACTTCTAAATAAAATATAATGAAAGATATTATATAAAATACGTTGAATTTTGATAATATTTTGAAACATATGAATATTTTATATTTAAAATAGTGATAATATTGTAAATAAAATTATATGCTAAAATTTAGTATATGTTATTCGGTGTTATATTTGACATAGTAAATAGCACGTACTAAAAACTATGCGAAATATAATACACTATTGGAGACCTATTTTTCAACAGTCAAATACTAAAATTTAGCATTAACATAGTATTTAGCATGTCCATTAGAGATATTATTAATTTTAATAAGATATAGGGCACTAATTCAGTATTTTTTTTATACTTATCTATAGATATTATTTTGTTCAATTAAAATTCATTTTGTACGTTTTTTTATAATGGGAGTTTGAACATTAAGTAATGTGTATTTATTATTATTATTATTATTATTATTATTATTTTCTAATGACTCAAATCATGATAGCCGTTAGATAGTAATCCAACGATTAAAAATATTACTTATGGATAGGTAGAAAAAAATTTGACTGGATTCCATACACGACAAGAGACGTGAAATATAAAAGAAATTGATTACGAGGATGTTGTTGAAAAATAGAAGTGGCTGTCCATTTTTTATGCAATTTAAAAGAACATGTCAATTTATTATACTCTTTCAATAAGTTTATGAATCTATGAAATTTCTTTTTAGATTTACCTCTAACCCACGTGAATCTTGAGGTGCTTTCATAAATAGCAGTTGTAAAGAACAATATTAGTTACCGTTTTTTCAATTTTAACACTCTTTACAATTTTCTTAATTTTAACACTTTTTCTCTTTCATTTTTTTTAATATATCTTAATTAGTTCATAGGGAGAAATTTATCTACTGAAAATGATAGTTAACAAATTATTTAAAAATTGTTGTTAACTTTGATTTATATTTGAGAAAAGTTCATAAATATCCATTTTCAAAACTATATTTTCATAAATACTCATTTTTACAGTTATTTTTTAAGAAATATAAACCACCACTATTTTACACATGAAATGTAGATCACAATATATATTTAATGCATAAAATATATACTATAGTCTATATTTCATAAATAAATATTACTCTAAAAATTAGAACACATTTTAAAATGTAAACCATAGTAAATATTTATACTATAAATGTATACCATTTATATATTTTACACATAAAATGTGTGCCTTATGGATAAAATTTACATCATAAATGTAGACCACTCATATTTTTGAAATGTGGATTATAAAAAGGGTATTTTTGAAGCCAAAATTAAAATCGGGTTTTATGAAAATAAGTTTTAAAAATGGATATTAGACGTAAATTTCTCTTTATATGTCTTAAAAAGTGATATTGGGCTACTTAATCCTCATGTGGTACTTCTTTTACAAATGGCACTTCTTAAAAAAATAGTATATCTCTTTTTCTTTTTTCATAAGAACTGCTATGAATCTGCTACCCGCAGCCAAACCGCTAATCGTTCTAATTCCTTGGGTCCATTGAAGGCCCATCTATAAATGGAAGTTGGATTAGCCCAAAGTGGGTGATGTGGACCCCGCAAGGCCCAATTGGTTTAAGCTAGTAGGCCTCGGGCTCAATAGGCGGTCCCCAGTGAAAGAGTGGATGATACGTGCTTTCACTATTGTATTCTCCTCCAAAATCGATCTGCCAGACAGAGTCTAAGCATCTTGTAGAAGCTTCAACTTTGGAACCAGGTAATTCTTCAAATCAAAACAACAGAATCGAATTTTTTATCGAATTTTTTTCTTCATAGACTTTAACACGAACTCCTATTGTATCGATTTCTCAATCACTGTAATTATTTATATATATATATATTTATATATATATATATATATATATATATTACATGCGTTGTCTAGGGTTTTTCCCTCCCGTAGCCATTTGATCTGTTTGGCTATCGAGTAACTGTGAGAAAATAATTAAAAGTATTCGTTCGATTCCAAAATAATCGATAACTTACCAAATGAATTGGTTAAACGTATACGTACCTGCTAGTTGCTACTCAATTTTCTCTCACATTTGAGTGTAATATATATATATATATATATATATATATATATATATATATATATATATATATATATATAAACTTAAATTTAACAATGATCGATGAAAATTATGAATTTTTGGAGTTAGGTTGTTTAGTAAGGGGGTAGAGTATGGGTTTCATAATGGAGTTTGCTGAGAATTTGGTACTGAGGTTGATGGAGGACCCAAAGGAGAGGGATAGGAAATTCAGGGAGCATCTATATGCTGTCAAGGACCGCTGCAACAAGACCAAGGAGATGTGGAGTTACCCTCTTCGTCCTTACGGGTTCTGGACCTTCGAACGCCACAATGCGCAGCTTCGTTGGGATGCTCAGATTAGCCAGGTTCCTGGTCGTAGGGACCCCTACGATGACCTCCTCCAACAGAGCTACAACAGCAGCAACAACTCCAAATGAGGTGCTTTAAAAGTCTTCTGCTTTCTTCGTTTGTTATTTCTCTTATTATGGGATTGGATTTTGTTCCCTTTTGTTTTGTGATTGTCCTCAACTTGAATCGCCTACTAAAGAATCAACATTTGACTTGAAAGCATTTCTGTCATCGATATATATATATATATATATTTGTTTTAACAATAATGGTACCGAGGGTTTAAATTGTGATTAAATGTTGTTGGCTTTGTTTGTCAGGGCAGAAGAGCCCTTAGCTCAAAAACTTTAATTTGTGGGTTCGTTGATAGCATAATCAATGCAATCCTAGTTTAACTTTGCACAAGAGTTTTCCAGATTGTAATGCACATACGTTTTTCTTTTCACCTTTGTTTGTGTTAGACTCAAGTATGGATTGATTTCAAGCGAATATTTAGATTATGTTTTCTTATATGCCTTCCCAGTCGATCTAGATCTGATTTGTCTTGAAGTTAAGGTCTAAAGTCATATGCAGGACCTCTGGCTCATCATTTTGTGCAAAATAGCCAAAAGGAAAGGAAAAGAATGGATACTACGAAGAGGGAATTTTATAGAGAAGTTCAACTACTTTCTTAGGTCCTTTGAAAAATCACTTTTATCCAAAAATAAAAAATAAAAATTGGAGTGGGATCATAATTGGTGCGGATCCTAAACCTATAAAGTGTTTGTTCATTTTTCCTTACTTCTGAACCCAATAATGAGTTTTTCTTTGTTAGAAGTCCTTCATAAATCCAATTAACCAATCTGAATAATTATCTTTGTTTGTTTGGAGTCCTTCGTAAATCCAATTAACCAATCTGAATAATTATCTACAGATTAGTGAGGTCTCCTAGAGGATAATGGGAAGGGGGCATTATGCTTCTGTCTTGAGGTTTTTATGTCATGTATGATGCTGTCAACTTGAGCTGTAAGATTTTATCGTTTTAATAAGCATTGCAATTCTGTCTCATGGAATGTTTTCTTCGTATGTAATGTTGACAAGCAATTATTTTGAGTGACATTACTGTTCTGAGTTCTGAGTATCATGTTTAAAGAAAATAAAGTCAAGATTACAATTGGTTCATGTATGTGCTTATTGTCGTTTATTAAAGCACAGTTTTAAGTGAATCCTTAGGAACCTGATTCCTCCAGTACCTTCCATGTTAGAGAACAAATTACATATCCGTAGTCTGTTGTTTTGTAACAACTCAAGAATAGTATACTTATCTTTTGGGGATTTTATTTTTAAAAGGAACTTTCATTCCAACGATTCAAAAATTACTATGGAAGGGATGAACTTTGTATTAAGGTTATCAACAAAGTATATTTTTCTATTTTGAATGGTACAAGGTGTAGCTAAGTATAAATAGGACAACCCAACTAGAAAACATAAAGACAAAATCAACCATAAAACAGGGAGACAAGAAGACAAGGAACAATACCTAAAACAAGAAATAAATAAAATATTTGAAACCCAATAAAGTAGCTCCTAAAGACCAGATATCTAGTCTTTGTCCCCAACACTCCCTCTCAAGTTGGTGAGTAGATGTCGCATATTCCTAGTTTGCATACCAAATCTTCAGAGGTAGCAACTAGAATTCCTTTAGTGAGAACATCAACTATTTGTTGATGACTTGTCACGAAATGGGTTGTGATTTGACCATTTTCAATTTTTTCTTTAATGAAATGCTGGTCCACTTCAACATGTTTGGTACGATCATGTTGAACAGGATTATAGGTAATACTAATTGCGGCCTTATTGTCACAAAATACCTTCATCGGTATGGATGGTTCTAGCTTAAGTTCCTTTAGAAGCATTTGAATCCATAGAACCTCACATATCCCTTGAGCCATAGCCCTGTACTTGGCTTCTGTACTAGATCTAACCACCACGTTTTGTTTCTTGTTCCTCCAGGTAACTAGGTTTTCTCCTACGAAGGTACAATAGCTTGATGTAGATTTTCTGTTTGTAACTGAAGTGATCATCTTTCTTGAACAACAACCCTTTTCCCGGTGTAGCTTTAGATATCCCAAAATGCTTTGGAAATCTTCCATATGACATTCCATTGGTGAGTGCATTAACTGGCTAACTACTCCCACTAAATGTGCTATGTCTGGTCGTGTATGGGAGAGATAGATTAGCTTCCCAATAAGTCGTTGGTACCTTCCTTTGTCAATAGGATTTCCTTCATTATTAAGTCTTTTATTTCAAACTCTTTTTCCAGTTGAGTCTTCATTTCTTTTATTTCTTCAACATCGTCCTCAGTCACAATAATATCGTCAACATAGACAAGAAGTAAGATGATATTCTTTTGTGTAGAGCACTTGAAAAATAGTGTATGATCTCCTTGACTCTGTGTAAAGCCATATTTCTTCAAAAATTGAGAAAATCTTTCAAACCAAGCTCTTGGTGACTGTTTTAGGCCATAAAAGGATTTCTTCAATCTATAGACTTTCCTTCTACTTGAATCTTCAAATTCGGGGTTAGATCCATGTAGACTTCCTCTTAAAGAGTGTCATGAAGAAATGCATTCTTTACATCAAATTGACATAAAGGCCAATTGAAATTAACAGCAATAGAGAACAAAATTCTTCCTAAGTTCATCTTGGCAACCAGAGCAAAGGTTTCTTGGTAATTTATTTCGTAGGTCGGAATAAATCCCTTAGTTACTAGTCTCGCTTTATACCTCTCAATTGACCCATTAGCTTTGTATTTCACGGTGAAGATGCATTTGCATATTATGGTCCTTTTTCCTTTTGGCATGTCTACTACGTCCCAAGTTTTATTCTTTTGAAGAGCATTAACCTCCTCAAAAATTGCTCCTCTCCACTTCTCGTCATTCCATGCGTCTACAACATTAGTAGGGATCTGTTCTGTGGAGAGTTGAAAAATAAAAGCCTGAAATAAGGGGTTAAGTCGATGATAGGATATAAAATTGGTGATGGGATGTTTAGTAGTACAAGATCTTACTTCCTTTTTGATCGCAATAGGAATATCCAAATCAGTATCAAACAATGGCCAAGAAGTAGAGGGATTTTGTGTTATACCTGACTTGGGAACTCCAGGTTGCTCAGTTTCCAATTCCGGAGTTCAAGATCTGGCGTGAGAGAGAGAGAGAGTCAGGTTGTGTACCTCTTGTTGATCTTCTTCTTGAGTAAACCAGAGGATTCTTTTGTTGGACAACTTCTATGTCTATTTCTTCTTGATGAATTTGTGATTCTGCTTGAGGAGTCTCTGGATTTGTTTCTATATCTAGTTGCTTGAAAAATACAAGATCAATATACAGTAGGTCTTCTCTATCCCTAATCTCCCCCTAAAGATCAAGTCTAAGATAGTAGGCAAGGTTTTCAAAAAACTTTACATCCATGGTAACATAATACTTCTGGGGAGATGGATGAAAACACTTGAAGCCCTTTTCATTTGGTGAGTAGCCTAGAAAAATGCATTTTAGAGCCCTAGGATCAAGTTTGGATTCTTTCCCTAGGTGAGAGATGAACATAAGCAAAACATCCAAATATTTTCAAAGGAAGGGAATTGAACAAACTGGTATTCGAGATATGAGATTGGAGACATGTAAGTGGTGTTTTCATATTAAGTGTTTTTGAGGGCATTCTGTTGGTAAGATATGCGGCTGTAAGAACAACATCACTCCAAAAATATTTAGGCACATTCCTAGTAAACAATAAACTCTTAGCTACCTCAAGTAGTGTCTGTTCTTTCTTTCTGCTACCCATTTTGTTGAGGAGTATCAACACAAGAAGATTGGTGTAAAATCTCATTTTTGTTTAAGTTTGTTCCGAGATATTCATTAAAATATTCCTCCCCCCTCCCCTTCTCCTAGTTGGCAGATCTAAGTACTTGAATGTTTGACTGAAATTGATTTTTAATTATCATGTGAAAGGTTTGAAAAGTATTGGCTATTTCTGATTTTTTTTAAGTAAATAAATCCAAGTTGTACGAGTACAATCGTCAATAAAGTCAATAAAGCTGATAAACTATCTAAAGCCAAGTAAAGATTGAATCCTAGAAGGACCCCAAACATCACTATGGATAATGGTGAAATGAAAAAAATGAAATTGTATTGCTCATTGGAAATAGAACACGATGACTCTTAGATAGCTCACAAAATTCACATTGAAAGACGGAAACATCTAAACTATAAAACAAATTAGGATATAAGATCTTAAGGGATTTAAAGTTTGAGTGACTAGATCGAAAATGTAAGAGCCATATCATTTTCTCTCTATCCTTACATGTTGTGTAAGCTTGAGTTGTTCCTAGGTTCAAGGTAGTATAACCCTTCTCTCTCTTTATCAGTGCTAATCTTCTTCCCCGAGGTTAGATCCTGAAACACACAATGAGTAGGAACGAATGTTAATGTTTTGGTAACTTTGCTAATTGATAACAAATTGCAAGATATTTTGGGAACATGGAGTATATGAGAGAGAGAGAGAGATGTCATTGGTTATGAAAATAGAATATTTTCCATGAATAGGAACAAACGACCCATCAACAACATTAACCTTATCCTTGCCAGAACATGAATCATAGGTTAGAAAATTGTGGAATTTACCTGCCATATGGTCTGTTGCACTTGAGTCTATTATCCAAGGCTTAGACACGCTGCTGAGAAGAGCGGTATGTGTTGTTCCTGACTGAGCAAAGTGAGCAACAATATTCACAGCCTTATCTGGGGAGTTTTGAAGGCCTAAATGACCTGATTGCCCAAACAGTGGTAGAGAGCATCCATTTGGTCTTTAGTGAAAGGTTTGTCAATATTTTGAACACTTTCTTCTTCAGTTATAGCTTGGTACGCTATTCTCCCTTGTGGACGGTTGCCTTTGTCTCTCTATTTGAAGTTTTTCCATTTAGTTTCCAACACGTCTGCCTTGTATGTTTGGGTTTATTATAGTAGTCACACTATCGAGAATCTATTTCTCTTCTTATTTCTGCTTTGGCCACCACCATCATAGGGATTGAGTTTTTTAAATTCAAATTTCAGGGCTGAGACATCAATTGAATGTTCAGCTGAGGTAGTTCTTGTGAGGACTGCCTTTCTATTTTCTTCATTACTAACATATGAAAAACACTCTTCCAAAGAGGAAAAAGGCTCTTATAAGAACACACTCACTCTTCATCAAATTTAGAATTAAGACCAGCCAAGAATTCAAATACTGATCACGTTCCATCATCTTAGCTAGTTGTTTTGCGTCTTCAGGATCTTTCAGTTGACGGTGTTGATGGAGATCTAATTCTTACCATAATCCTTGTAAGATATTGAAGTATTCAGTCAAGAAGGAGTTGTCTTGTTTTGTGTTGTGAATCTTTCGTTTGAGCTCGAAAATCCTTGGTGCGCTACCCTTGTTTGAATATGATCGAGTCACACAATCACAAACTTGTTTGGATGTAGACTGGTATAAGCAAGTTTTTCTGATTGCTGGCTCGATTGAATTAGTCAGCCAAGTCACGATTTGGGAATTTTCTGTTTCCCATGAATCACAAGATGGATCAGCTTCTTGTGATTCCTTGATGGTGCCCCAAAGATATCTCATTTTTCCCGTGCTTTTGAAAAATAATTAGACTGATTGAGACCATTCCAAAAAAAAATTCTCCATTGAGTTTTTCCCTTCTAATTTAAAGGGTGAGATTCTCAAAATGAATAATGGGTTTGGTCACTGTTTGGACAAGTTATTTTGGGTCAACCATATTTTAGAAGTAAAAAAAAAAAAAGGTCTAAAAAAGAATGGGACTAATACCAGAAAAAGAAGTCAGCAGCAGTTTCTGGAAAAAAGAAAGAGAAAAAATGCTCAGAAAAATACTCTGTTTTGGGTCTCAAAAACAGAGGACAACAAAGCACAATACTTCAGTTACGAAGGCTGAAAGAAAACGCACGAAGAATGATCTATTCTGATACCATATTAAGGTTATTAACAGAGGATATTTTTCTATCTTAAATGGTACAAGGTGTAGCTAAGTATAAATAGGACAACCTAACTAGAAAACATTCAGATAAAATCAGCCATAAAACAGAGAAACAAGAAGATAAGGAAACAATACTAAAATAAGGAATAAATAAAATATTTGAAACTCAATAAAGTATCTCCTGAGGAGACTAGATATAATCTGGTCTTTGTCTTGACACTAGCAACACTTTGGACTATTGTTGATCCAAAGGCTTCTCGTAGCTGGCTAGCAAATGGGCCACCTCGTTCCTATGGTGAGAAATATGGTGCCCCGAACCATTGCGAACAAGAAGGTTTCTGATATCAGTACGGTATGGAATTCAGGGGAGAAAGAATCACTCCAGAAAATTTCTTACAGCATTATAGCGTCCAATCCAAGAGCAAGATAAAGAATCCGTGCACATTGTCAATGGGTAACCCTAACATATTACTAAAGTGGAACTTAGTAACTAATTGATCATGACCCTAACATATTGTATTTGGCTCCCAACTTTGACAATATGCTGCCATACCGTTTCCTCATTCTTGAACATTGCTGTTGTTACAACTTAGAATGCCCCAGGAAATATTGGAGGCTGTAGAGGAGGCAAAGTAGTGAACGTACTTGACAAATCTCTATAGTAAACAGCCGCTTAACAAACGTGTGTCTGTATATATATATATATATACACATCACACATCTTTAGTTGTTGCAATGCTACAGTTAGTATCAAAGCTACCCTCTTCTGTCTGTGTAACCTCAATTGACTGAAAAGCTGGGATGACTTTCAACAAAAGAAAACTTACCCAAAATCCACGCTGAGAGACAAAAGCTAAGAGAGCGAATGGGAATGGGATTAAATACCGCAATAATCCTAACCTAAAACTGTGGATACTAGGCTGCGGAGTATGTTTGCAAGAACCAAAATAGTCCTAACCATAAACTGTGGATAGTAGGCTGGGGAGTTTGTTTGCAAGAACAAAACTTAAAATGATGGGAGCCTGCACAAGTGGTGGAGCATGTGGTTTCCCAGTCCTTGGCAAAGTAAACTCCTACTTCCAAAAAGAAAAAAGAAGATCGCGCATCTTTAGTCGTTGAGGACTAGAAGTTGAACAAATCTACCCTCTTCTGTTTATGTAGTTCCGTGATTCTTAAACCCCTAACCTTTTCCCCAATTATGGACGAGCTACTCTATGTAGTAACTAGTGGGTTATGTGCCTCCCGAACACTGCCTACTAACGGCAGCAAAGAACCAACCTCACGTGCAAAAGTGCAAAAGTAACATTCTGCCTTTAGTTGGCGTGCATCGCGAGCAAAACATTGAAAATATGAACAATCCTATACGGGTGACTTGTGGTTCTAGCCTTTCCATCCTGACGGTTGGCAATAAAGCTTCTCAAACCATAGTCAATAATAAGAAACTTGTAGATCGATGAGCATGTAAAAAACTAAAAGGCAGCAAGAATCATCCTACAAAAGAGTTCAAAGTCGCTAAGAAATCATTTACAAAGTCGAAAAGAAATCATTTACACATTCGCCAGCCATCCACATAATAGAACTTACACACAAAACACGATTAAGTTTCTTAATATTAGGCCCAGTTAAGTGTGACAACCAGCTTTTAGGCACAAGGGTTCACGTCCCTCAATCTGAATCAGAATCGGAATCTGATTTATGCTCGGGAGTAACAGGGGTATCTCCTTTATTTCCTGCCTCACCCTGCTTGAATGTCTTGGCTATCTTATCGACCGGAACTAATGGCAAGTAGCCAAAGACAGCATAACCTTTCTGCGTCAAATCCTTGACAACATGGTTGTACTTCTCCGACCAGTGTGCAGCTGCTGGCGCGGCCTTCTCCGCTACCTGGTGGATAGACGGGTATCGGTTCACAACAACCCAAAGATTTACCGTTTGATCCACCACAAATTGCTTATACTCTGTAGCAGCATAGTTAGCAGCTGCACGTGGTCCAACAGTTCGTGCCTCGTTTACGAATTTCTGAGTCTTCTCCACTGTCTTCTGCGTCAAAGAATGGGCTCTGCTCACAATCTGCTTAGCCAACGGCGGTGCATGCTTATCGAATTTGTATGTAGCTTCATCTACCTGCAATAGCCGATGAGTTTAGTTACGCTTGAACTTGCTAATGGCAGGAGTAAGAAGCCAGCTTTGATGACAAACCTCTTTACATTTTAAAGAGGCACAATGACAGAGGAGTAACGATTTAGCATTAGAAAGAACAAGAACGTGAAACAAAAGCAGAACACTGACACTGAGTAACAAAACCAGATTTTGGAATTCTGAAAGGCCAAGAGGTTTCAATTAAGCAAGTAATCAACTTAAAAGCACGTCATAATAGCCGTTGGAGAATCCAACAATAGTCTGTTTTACTAGAAAGCCACTTCGCGTTCATAGATCAGAGTCCAAGATCCGTTTCCTTAAGAAATGAATCCTTGAAAACAATAAGGGGGCAATTTCGTACAGGATTTGAATCTTATTCTTCAAATTCAGAAACAAAAAAAAAGGAATATGATTCGAATCCAATACCAATCAAATAAAACATTATACACCAAAACTAATAATCTAAGTCGGTAAAATTTGCAACCAAAAAGGAAAAAAAAAAGTAGTAGTTTGACAACTAACATATCCTTTGTTTTAACCTTAATGCACTGAATTGGCTAAAAGATTGTATAATTTTTCGCCAAATAACAAACCAAACCTTCACAATACTCGGTTCTTGCGACTCAAAATTAAGCTAATTCTAGATCAAAAGAATACAGACAAAGCAATAAAAGTAACGCGTAATAAAGTTAGAGATTCTTATTATGAAAAAAATAAAAAAGAAAAGAAATTCAAGAAATGGAGAATTTCAAATTTATACCTTTTTGTCGAGAAAAGAAAGGAAATCGTCAGGAACGCCCTTGAGTTTGTCGTAGACTGGGCTCACGACGGTGGTGACTGCACCCTCGACAGTCCCAACGGTAGATCGCAGAGGTCCCGAATTCTGCTTCGCGTACTCGTACAGATTCGACAAGCACACCAGCGCGTGAATCGCCGCGACCCTCACAAAACCCAGTCGCTTCAGCTCTCCACTCTTCTTCTCTATCTCACTCTGTCCAAACCAATAATAATAACAAAAATAATACAAAAAAACAATTAAACAACATTAATAATAAGCCTAAGATCCAAACTCTCAGAAAAAAGAAATAAAGATACCTTGTCGGCGGCCATGGTGTTTGTCGGATATGGGTTTAACTCAATCACTCCCTTAGGTTTGTTTTCAGCTTTTTCTTTCTCCGAAACTATCGACTCGAACCTAAAATATTAGAGAGAAGACGGTACACGGGGTTGTTTTTATAGCAAAAGCTGATTCGAGATTGGGAAATAGGGGCAAGAATCAATGTGCTGATGGACGGTGGATACAGTGTTTGTTGTTGTTAGTAATGGGCCCTCGATGAGCCTAGAATCAAATTAGCGTGTGGGCCTGTGCCATGTGGGGCCCTGGAGGAGTTCTCTAGACAAAAGTAGAGGTTTCGGGGAGGACACGTGGCGACACCTGACGAATAGGTGGGGCCAACCGAGGAACCTTCTAGGCTTCTCTTGAATTACCAACGGAAATTTACCATACGAAGCTTTTGGACCAGTCTCTCGTCGTTCGTCTTTTTTTCATTCATTTTCGTTTTGGACACTCTTACTTGTCAGTTCTCCATCATGGCTTCTTATCTTAATACTGTGTCTAACCCAAAATTAAAATTTATCGTGGGCATTATCGATAGTGATAAATATCTAGACTTGCTGAAACATGATTAGAATTTAGATTGAATATCCCACTCAAAAATTTTCAACCTAATCTCGGACGATTATAATAAATTAATCAGTGTGCTGCGGACAATCTGTGGGAGGGCAACTAGATTTACCAACTTTGAAACTTCGTTCATTTAGCTAAAAGATTATAATATTAATTAAATTATTACAACTTGCAAGACAGACATATTTTTTAAAGGCGACTGCAATATAATTTTTTTGAAAAACAATAAACTAAATAAGAATCATCATTCAGGTTACTCGGGCAATTTTTTCAGTGTGAAACCAAATCATGAAAAGAGCTGTTACGTAAAGCTTTTCAGATTTTCTTTTCCTTATTTTATATGAATAACGCTCTCAATTAACTAATACTTAATAAGACCAGAAGTAGAGAGTATCTAGCAGACACAACCTTTTGACGTTCATGCCATGCGTGATTTTAATGGCAGAAAGTATGCTCATAATATTACACAAATTCCTGCCAAATTCATTACCTTAGTAGTCTAGTCAACGACGCTGTATCTATCCTCCTACTCATAACTTGTCAATAGGCATGGTTCAAACTTCGAAGTTCAAAAGCTTAAAGTCATGCCATTCCAAGCAAATTCTCCAGACGCGCCCAAGGTCATTTTTCAATTAAAATTACTTAATTCAAATGATAATTTCTTGCACAACTTAAGGTATAATTTCTTAGTAGTAACTAGGAATCTACCTCCAATAATTGGAGGGGCAAATAATTCTTTTAATAAGCAAGGAATCTCTCCAACTCCAAAACATAAGCCAAAAAGATTCTCATATGCCAAAAACACAGTACTATAGTCTATATAGCCTACCACGAAATGTTCCCTATGTTCCTATGTATTTCGCATGGAGCATCGTACACTACAAGACACAGCATGGACCATTCCTAACACGTTAGATTATTAAAGTATGTAAAGTTGTTATACGAATGTAACTTGACATTTTCTAGCTTTATTCAGAAGTTGCTCCTTTAAATTCCACTAATGTAAGCGGAAAGCAATGGAGGAAAAAAGGTTCACGTTCTATGATGACCCCAAAACCTTTTCAGACGGCTTGAGATTTCTGGCGCTTCATGTACTGAAGGATAGGCTCTTTGACCTGCAGCAGATAGAAAAACAATATATCACACAGATAAGCTTTTTATATATCTAATTCTAACGTGAGAGAATAGTCAAGGATTACCGTGCTAGTTTTTCTGTTTCGCTTGTCTTGGCTCGCCCGACTCCATAGAACCCCATCGACCTCATCACCGTGATTTGTGTTCCCATTTGCTCTGCTCTTCTCATTCACTGCTGCAAAACTCTCCCGAGAAGCCACTGGCTGCACTACCCGAATAAAATAATCAGTAGCTATGTACAAATAGTACAAATACAGTCGATATAAATTCCAAGAGGTGGAGGTTCTTAAAGTAGTTCATGACAGCACTTGCCTCGGCCCTGCTTGTGGGAGTATTTCCAGGTCCTTTTGAAATAGTTTGCTCACTCCTGATTGAACCATTTTGATTCGTGTCAGATCGTACTTTCATCCTTGTGAGGTCTGAGCCAATAGAGTGAAGGAGACCACATGTGGAAATGTCCCTGTGCTTGCTCCCTGAAAAAAAAAAAAAAAAAAGGCGTGTTCTATAGCTGTTGGTGCTAAAATATAAATGCGAAGAAAAAGATCCACCAGGAAACCCTTTTGGAGTGTACCCATTGTGTGGCTAGCCTGAAGATTTGCCTTGCTTTGTGGTTCATTTGTATCCACATCCTGTCCAATGTAAAAGAATGAATGTAGTGTCGTTGAGGAAAATACAAAGACATGCAACTGGAACAAGAACAAAGCTACATAGTCACTTACCATAGCATCATTATTCAAGGCTTTCTTGATTTCAATCAGCTTTTTCTCAGTCACGTCAGAATGGATCACACGTTTGCCTAAGTTAAAAAGATTATATGAATCAGATAAGTTTAACCATATTATGGTCCTCACTAGTATTCAGAAGAAAAAAACTCGGATGCAAGAGAACACACCAAGCCTTCGGTTGCCTTTCGCTTCAACAAATCCATCGCGTGTCATTTTATCGATCATCTTCCGTACAGTGATCTGACTAGCTTCTCCTTCAAGCTTATTTTGAAGTTTTGACACTGTCACATACTTCATCGGAAGAGCATGATACAGAGCCTGAAATAGGGCTAGGGTAAGGATATGCCATGTGGAAACTTGATAACTGATCTATCACAATACTGATAACTGAGACAGAAATAAATAAAAAAACATACTCGATGATGATTATTAAAAAAGCACACACAGAGACACATGCACACAGATTATTATTATCATCTAATGTACGCACCACAACATCCTCTTCATTAGACTATATGAAGTAACATAGAACTTGGAACCAAATTTGAAAGGAATCTAATTTGATAATTCATGACATTTTATAGGGCCTGTTTGTTTTAAGAATTAGATCTCGAACTGTAATGTGGATATTATATGATGTGTTAATGACTGATATAATTACAAACATAAAGAGAAGGGAAATGCAATCACCTTCATATACATCACATCATCAACCAGCAAAGCTTTATCACCAAGTTGCACATCAATTTCTTCTTTCACCGAATTGAATTCAAAGTTCTTAGCGGAAAAAAAAAAATGAATTCAAAGTCAATTTCTTTTATTGTTGATTTCTCCAAAAAAAGAGGAGGGTCAGCTAAAACAAGAAAAGTAGAGTAAAGTTTGAATTAGACAAGAAACAGAAACTGAACAACCTTCTGCCTATTGATAAGATACATGTCGCCTCCACTTTTCGATAGGACACCTTCTTTAACAAGCTTATCCATTATTTCTGAGATCCAATTAAAGAATTCAACGCGGGAAATAATTAGTACCCTCCAGTGAAAATTTTAAGCATTATATGCCTTTCCTTAAGTTTTATATGCATAGATCTTTAGGCCTACCTTCAATCAGAACCTGCGCGCAATAATGCAGAACAACATTAACAGACCATAAATTAAGTAAAAGAACACAAGAAACTGCAGGATGAAATAAATAATCTGCAAGCCAGAAGCAGTATCAGCATGCCACATCTTGCGCAAAATATGAATAAAACAGTAAAAATCCTTACCACTGAGATGTCTGGGAAATTTGACAGGACATCAGTAAGTTCAACTGTGTCAAGGTGACGGCAATTAATCCACTCCTTTACTCTTGTCAATTGTTGTTCATCTTCCATGGGGTCCTGTGTATCATCTGCACAACCGAAGACAATTTCATTCGATTGATAGGACCCTAAGTCATCATACATCAAATTTACAACAAGTTATTGGTTCCACGGACAAGGAAAAGATTAAAAATAACAAATTAAAAAAAAAAAAACAGCTCAATTTTCAAGGTTGGTTTTGTGTCCGTGTGCTTGAAGATTGCTATGCAAACTTGTGCTCTGTTAATTGTCAAAATACCTTCCTCAACCATGGCATTATCTTGCTCTTGCCGTTTCTCTGTCCATGGAAATAGTGTTACTTTACGGCAATAATTAGCATATATAGAAAGACAGCAACAATCCCTCAAGCAAAAATCAATAATTAGCGTTTCGTGTAATTCTTACCAATGGGAGCAACGATATATTGATCTTCTTGAGACTACAGGCAGGGGGAAAACAAATCTTATCAGGTCTGTATGTAATTCAATCTTTGAACAATACACTACAGGCAGGGGGAAAAAAAGGACTGAACTGAATGTGAAAAATCAGTTCGAGTAATAACTAATAATACCATGTTGAACTCCAGAAGGAACATACAACTGAAGACTGAAGTAAAGAAACAGTGTACCTCACTGTCAGAATTAGAATACTCGGCCCTTTGCATAGAATCAGCTCCTAAGCTGACTTCATCATCTTGAACATTTTCATTTTCATCCTCACAAGGATCAAGCACACTTTTCACCTGATGGATAATAAAAAACACATAACTGAATCTGACGTATGAACCACAAATTTGACCACTGTCTATTACCAAATACCCGGCAACCTTACCTTAAGAGCTAACACGAAATGCTTGCTGTTTACGTTCCCAACTTCCATTTTCAGAGGACTTTTGGTCCATGGATTGTTGGCTTCCTCCTCTGTGCAGCCTCTGAAGAATGGAGGCTCGTAATCCACTGGCTGCATTGCCAAATAACTGTCAACTATTTCTTAAAGATTAAAGGAAGAAGAAATGAAAAGAAACTCTTCAAAGTTTCAGATAAATAGAATTTGTAAATGATTGCATGAGCATATCATAGTATGAAAGCATTCAGATGCAAAGAGATATTTTGAAATATATAGAAAGTTGTGGAAAAAATGTACCGTCACATCATCATAGTAAAGTAACTTCATCAGTATGGTTCGCTGAAACAACAAAATGAATAAATAAATAAGCATCTAATTATCGAAATACCAATACAGACAACAATTCTATCATTCACATGATGACAGAAGATGCAAACTCTTCTGGAATCTAAAATTATCAAGAAATAATTAAACATCATTGAGATTTACCTCTTCAGGCATCCTGTCCAGAGTTCTCATGAGTTGAACCAGAGTCCGGACCATCTTACAAGCAGAGCTCCTAATGGTTAACGTTGTATCACGAAATTAGAAATCTTAGCCCAAGCAGAAACAGAATTAGAGCTAAATCACAAACGAGCAAGTGGAATAACCTCATCTGGTTGGGAGTAATTTCTTCTGTAGAGTTGCACTTGAATGTACCACCTTGTTTCTTGTTCCCACTCCGATTGATATTCATCAAGACCTCCTGGCTGTCAGATCCTGAGTAACTGAAGGAAACTGCAGGTGAAGTATGATATGATATATCAATTCTCTGAAATGTCCTTAGCGAAATTATAGACTCCAAAACAGATTCTAACTTGGATCAACGCAGAATGTGGCTCTAACTCTACAATCTCTCAATAATAGTCACTAGTACTGAGTGAAAAAGCAATGGTTTTCATCACTCTAACTCTACAATCATTGGCTACTGAATAGGCCATGAAAATACACTTACAATAGTGGATCCCAAGCTATTTCTTCTCGGACCTACCTTATTAGTAGTTTAGTATTAATTGTATCAACTCTTATGCTCTGAGACAGTAATTTTTTCTCTTCTAAGCCCAACTTGCTACATAATAGGAATTCACCAATGAATTAAACAAACTTTTGAAAAGAAAAGCTTACATGCATATTCCTCAATCATTGGCCCATCTACTGCTTCACAGACGCAGAACAAAAGCGTCTTCAGGTACTTCTTCTGCAACGCATCATATACTCCTGCAAAAATAAACTCAGATACATGCATTAAAAAATACGGAAAGAAACAAAAACGACAATCAAACAAAGTTGAAATAGTCTCCATGATTTAAACCTTTCTCCATCCAATCAATAAGTCTCCTAGACTCTGCATCCATTGGCATAAGCTTTTTGATCTTCATATCTGTTGAACACATAAAGAATTCAAAGAAAAATGAGCTCGTGATTCCGAAATGATGACAAAAACTCGGAGGAAATTTCTGACTATGAGTAGTTTTACCTAATGCAGGAACGGACTTATCATTGAAATACTTTTCCGGGAAAAGTCCTCTGATGTAACTGATATTGAATATAGCGATACGGAGCAGGTTCCTTGTCTAATCTCGGAGCAAATGAAATAAGATAACCGAAGTCAAATTCACACTATGACCAAAGACCTGGTGTGTATCAATGCATTGAAGAATCCAAAGGTCTACCGATTTAATAATGCTCATATGAATTCACTTCGTTTCTAAACAGTAATTGCATGAAGCATTCAGCATAGGTCACAAATTTCTGGATGGAGCTTAACTTACTAAAACCTAACTGCAAGCTTAATTTCCACTTATTTATCGAACTATACTGCCATGATTTATCAAGTTAAGATATCTAAGCTCGCACTAGCGCCTAACAGCAACAACTCCATGAAAGTTCAAACTCGATAGTCATCAAATTTTGTAACACATTTGACCTATAAACAATTCCGATATATATATATATATATATATATATTCAAATTAAGCAAGTTTGATCTTCAAATTCACAAGAACGCAGATCTTCATTCCGATCAAATCAAGAGGAAATCAAAAAATTAAAAAAAAAAAAAAAAAAAACAGATCAAATTTGCATGAGATACGATCAGCTGAAGGATTCAGCAAAAACAAAGAAAATTTCAGTAGAAGCAACATTTACAGCAACAAAAAGAGCCAAACAAGGTATGAATTAAGCTTGGCGTGAGTAAAAAGTCGATGACCAGAAGGAGCGAGTCCTGCTCGGTGATTTGTGCCTCCTTCACCTTCTGAGCGACCACCTGAAGAACGAGATGAGCAAAATGAGCAATCGGTACATGAAGAAGACGACTAAGAACTAGTACAGATCGTTCGATGAGCTTATTTTACTCACCATTGTTTCAGGAAACTCTTGAAGAAAATGGAGAACCAGGCTTAGAGAGAGAGAGAGAGAGAACACTCTGGACTTTTGGTTTTCAAAAACTTGAAAACGAAGTGAAAATGAAAATAAAGTGAAATATGGCGGGAGGTGAAGGACTGCACTGGGGATATTAATAACACCGTGGCTAACCCGGCATGCGAAACGAAATGCATTGACGCTTGGGAGAGACGGTTCCGGGATGGCATTATCGTAATTTATTGGAAAAGTATGGGCATTCGAATTCAATGACCTTCACAGTTTACAGCAGCGTATTACTTCTTCGTTATACCGTGGGTCCCCCTCTTAACGGCCTCACTTGCAGCGGAGGCTTCTTGCTCGGTTATTTTCACAAATTCCATTTCCAGTCAACTATTATTAACTAAATCTCATTTAGCTTTTTATTTTAGAAGAAATTAAAATTAAAATCATTTTACTGTTTTCTTTTTACTTTTATTTGGTAGAACTCTATATTAAATCTACCTTTCTTTTTTGAACAGATATTAAATTTACTTTTCAAGTCTGCACAAATTCGTTAAAATGATACAATTTAAAATGCTAGGGATACAAATAATGAAATAGCGTTTGTTTTAAACCACTCACATGGACTGCCCTATTTTAAAAACATGGAAGGCTTTATAAAAAAAATTACAGGACGGCTGATATTAATGGCACATCATTGTGTATATATTCTGTGTTGTAGTATTAATCTTCCAATATTGGTAGCACTTAAAAGATTGACAATATAAAAAAATGATCCTAATCAATACCATCCTGGATTAGTTTATGAAATAAAGGAAAATACTTCATAAGGGTTTTATTCTAATGGATCGCCAACTAACAAGACGCAAGCGCTAATGCATTTTCCTTGCATGGAAACTGGAAAATACCAGTTGCTGACAAATGGTAAGACCCGTGATCATATCTCCCATTCTCCCTATTTTAAAGTTGAAATAACATAATTTCACAACAGATGGTGTTCCCAGAAGTAAAAGTCTAAAATTACAGGGAAAACCCCGGCCGAATCTAGATTTAGAACAAAAGGATCAGCTAAATGAGTGGAGAGGATAAACGGCAGCAGCAATTTTCTCTCTGAGGTTGAATTTATTTGAAATCAGCGGTCGGACATCTTCAACTCCAACCAAGCTTTCCAAAAATGGTAGTAATGAGAGCAATTCTTTATCCAAAGGATCATCAAACCAGCTTTCGATCGGTATTCCATTGTCCACTTGGAATCCAAATGCCTGAAAGAAACACGTACTAATCAAATTGCTAGAATATCCGGACACGCAAATTACCGTTGATTTTTTCAATTGGTATTCCATTGTCCACTTGGAATCCAAATGCTGAAAGAAACATATAATCAAATTGCTAGAATATTCAGGGCTTTAAAAGCTTTTTTCGTCCAGAGAATAGACCATTTTCTTAACTTCGCCTGGAACCAAATCAGTCTAAAAAATAATAAAGTTGCACCCCTCGTGTATCTTGTGAATGTTCAGCGAGTACAGGTTTTCAGGTGACCCACTGCGGCTACTTGTCAAACCGTTAAGCAAGTAGGACCAACGACAAATATCAATGAGAAAAGCACGTAAGGCAACCATACCATAGCAACTGACAGTGGTTACAAAACTTGACAAATAAAATGCAAGTATATCATTATGAACTTTCACAAGAGGCAGGAAACAGCTCCCTTTCAACTTCATGCTAACTTGTCAACCCTATTAGGTTATGATTATTAATTGATAAATGAAGTCCTAAATCAATCCATTTAAGCACAAATGATCAACAATTCCTTTGGAAAAAAAAAAGAATGTATGTCTTTCTATTTTAAAGCTAGAGAGGTTAGGGATGGATACCTGGGGAGAGTTGTCAATTATGATGACATGTGCCAAATCACGACCAAGAATTGACAAATCCTTGAGGTAGTTCCCCTCCACGTAAACACAAGAATCACGATAAACACGATGACGAAATATCTTCCTCTTTGGGTCAAGCACATTTAGTAGCTGCTCTGCATAAATACTTTGACTAGCCGTAAATATAATAATTTCAAAAAGGGTGGAAACTCTCTCCAAGAAATCTCTGAGATGAGGACGGCATCGAACATAAACTGTGTGCTCCTGGAGGTTAAAATTTACAGGAAATGTGAAGTCTGCGTCATCACAGGGTTCTAGTGTGGAGTGCACCAGCGTTTCTGCCAAATCAATGTTACTCAGGACACAAGCACAAAACAAAGCCATTTTTGACACTACTAGGAAAAATATATATATTTTCACTACAAGGAAAATTAAATACCAAATCGTGTGTAAATAAATAATATGCCAAATTTGATGCCCATTTATATCAACAATAAGTTGCATGAATGATAATTGCTAACCAGACAGTCAGGATCTGTTTTAGACTTACGAAATTAGTATCTAGAAATATTCCACTGTTCTCACCATCTAAGTCCAAAACAAGAGTAGTAGGAGGGCAACTCCGCGTCTGTTTTGGCAGCAACATGGGCCGAAAAGTTGGAACGACTGATGACAAAGCAGGTAAATTCTTTATGAATAAATAGGGATCAAAGTCATCAAATTCCTCATAGTCTTCATCCTCCACATAACCATCAGTTGACATAGGATCCTGACCGTGCTCATCAACACATTCTAACTTAGAATTTTTCATTGCAAGATAGATAGCTGAGACTTCGGATGAAAGATTTGCTCCCTCTACATCTGCATTATAGTAAAACTTTACATCATTGGTACCAAGGGTAAGCACACAGTGAACAAAGATCTAAGCATTTAAGTTTTAACACAATATGCATCTGACACTGCAGTTAAGGACAAGATATGTTCATTAAAAAAGAAAATCAAGGACAAAGACGATTTACAGACAAACAGAGACACAAGCCATACACATATACACAAAAGAAGACTAAGAGAGAGACGCGAAAACAAACTAAGCGGGAGAGACGCAATGACTTGACCATGATTCAGAATTAAAAGCAACAGTTCTACCTACCTCCAATTGTTTTCTCATCAGCATGTTTTGCTATATGAAAGGTAGGAGAAAATATAGTTTCTAACACATTATCATCAGTTCCCTCGCTGCAATCCTGCAACCAGGAAAAAGAAGTGTTGTTATGCTTTTACAAACACCAGAACAGAGAGAGGTCTCCAACTTGCATAAGTCTAGCATAAAAATGGTACGGAGACACAATTACCTTATGATCCATAAAATCATCATTATTTCCATCATGGCCCAAACAGGCATCAGAAATCTCATTACGCACCAAGTTGTACTTAGCATCCAAATTTGTTTCCACAACAGGTTCTCCATTCTTCTTTAGAAAAGTACCAGCTAATCATTGCAGGGGGGGAACAACAATTAGATTAACTAATAAGTTTCATGTTCTTGCTTTAATCACTATATAAGGATCATAAAAATCGGAGTTCTAAGTTCTAAATTTTCTTTGGGATACAGAACAGAATAAGACACGCTAAAAACTTGATAAAACCCTGAAACAGAGTAAAGATACAATACATGAGATAGGATATGTGAATACACATTCTCCAAACTCTAATTTTGGACAATATTGGAGTGTAATATAATGTTCCACAGTAATAAACATGTGTTACCACACCACGAGTTGTCTGTTAACCTACCGAGGACAGGCTTTCTTGCTGAAGATGTGATTAAGTCAGTAACCTTCTTTTCCGACTCTTGCACATTTGCAGATAATTTCTTCTGAGTTCTCAAAACCCTGGATCCAGTCTGGTCTCGAGCAGTTGCTCTTCCGCAACCCTTTTTCTTGGTTTGCATTTTCTACTTTTAAGAGGCCTATCAAGTACCAACTCAATACTTCATTGCATGTCAAAAAAGCAGTATTTTCCAATCAAAATACCAACATAAACAAACTCAAACTCACTTAAGAATTCCCTACCACTCACTATTGATCACTACAGACTATAGGTGTACTAAACCTAGAATTATCAGCAAGCATAGGCAACAAGTAGGAAGGGGCGAAATCTAAACAACAAAATTAAACTCAACATCACACATATAGCCAGTTTATCGAAGCAGCAAGAGTATTGTCAAACTAAAACCCCAAGTACGCATCATTTTGGAAATGGCGATAAATGCTCTTCTCTGAGTACCCATTAGAAGTAAATATTCAGATAATTATCAACTCTAAGTCAAAAACTTAAACCCTAGACAACCCAAATCCCACTCCCATTTTTTTTCAAAATTAAAACCAAAAAGGATTACCCTAAATTCAAAAATCCCAAAAAGTACTAAACCTACTTTGATCCCCAAGCAGAAATGACAGTCTAATCACAAAAATTTGACAATCCAATGCAAAATCCCCCATGAAATTACTCCCAAGCTCCACACCAAAACCCCACTCAAGAGCTTAATACCACAATCTAAACAGAACTATGCTTCGAAGAGAGCTCAATAAAGCAAGCTAGGAATCCAAATTCCGTACCTGAACCCAAAATCGAGCAATGGATTATCACAAAGATGAAGTCACAATACTCAGTCCTGAAAACATATGGTGAATTAGTACACAGAAGAGAGAGAAAAACCATGGAAAGTGAAAGAGTGGAGCTCCAAGAAATGAAAAACCATTACCAGTAAAAGCAAAGCAGAGTCTTTGGGTTTGGGGATTTGGAGGTTTCGGAGGCTTTTCCCTCCAAACTTTGCGAAAGAGAGGGAAAACTCCGAGGGATCGAAAATTATATTTTCTGAAAAAAAAAAATATGAAAAATCAATGAGAGGAAAAGAAAAATATTTCTTTTTTTTACCAAATTTTTGCTCTGAAATTTGTTAATACCTTTCTTACCAAGGAGTTCACAACAAATTTTCACACTCGCCTTCGTGGGCGCGTGTTTGTAATCGCTGGACTTGGTTGGCACGCGTTACTTCCCAAAGTCCGAACGGTTTTGATCGAGTTTGATTGTGTACAGACGCTGCTTTGAGAGTGAGGGAAGGGATTTTTCAGTCCCCTTCTTTAAATTTCGAAAAGAGAGTCCAAAGCCACTGAAAATCTGGTCTAATTTTTTTTTCTCAAAAGTGTCTTTGTTTTTGTGAATTTATGATATTGACCCTCGTACATTTGATATTACATTTTGAGCATGCTTTTTATTAATGTTTGTAATGCAATTAGGGCTGGCATTAGGCAACATACCTAACCAACTCTTACATTTTTTATACATGCCATTCTGAGCTCTACGTGAATCTAATAGCAATATTACAAGATTAGATGCAGTGATGTAATAATCGCCACTTGTGCAATCCTTTATTTACACGGTTTTTGGAATACCTTATCATTTACAATAGCAATTATTTATGAAATTTATATTTCTCTTTGTAATATTTTTTTTGACACAGATCAAGATATTTAACTTAATTAACTTATATTTTACATTTAAGCATGTAAATGCTCTAATTGGATAAAGTATCAAAATTTGATTAGGTGGACAAAAAATCATATGGATAAACTAGACATAAGATTTGTATTTCAATTCCCCAATAAATCTTACTCTCTATCCATTCCTAATATTTGGGAGCCTCCAATAAAGAATTTTCTTTTCTCTTTTTGAGAGAACAATTAACTTCTTGAATAGATTCAATGGGCAATTTAGTAAAATGTTTGGTGAGATATCATCCACCTTACAAAATTTATTATCTTCTAAAACGAGATTGTAAACTACAAGTTATAAAATATTGCTTTTGGAAGAAATGTTAATATAGAAAGATCAATTACATTTTGATTTTAAGATGAAAACACAAAAATGGATTTTAGAGGGAGAGAGAGCCACTAATTTTGTTAATTACTAATAAAAAAAATTATGTAAATTAATACAAATAGTGTGTAAAATATTTATGACATTGTCCTGTATTACACATCGTACTAAATACCAAAAATACCAAACATATTTACCAATATTATTGTTAAGCCCACATTAACAATTCACCTTCCCTTCCTAAATTAGTTGTTGAAAATAGTGTACTTATATGTTATAATATAACATAGAATAATTACGAGTCATTTTAGTACTATTATATTGTGATACAAATATGTTATAACAATGTGAGCAAAAATATTGTGCGTAGTATAATGGTATTTTAGAAATTTTGTATGATAGAAACATAATTATGTTCGGATTTTAAAATATGTTGGACAAAAGTATTATTAAACGCATATCATTTCTATATCTTTCTCAATTATTTTTTAAATCAAAAACAAAATTATGTATTGAGTTGGACTCATGTTCAATGATGTTAATAGTAGCAATTTCTAAAAATGAGTAAAAAGAAACGTTGGAAGTATCGTAATATATATATTAAGTATGAAAGCTTTGTCAATTTGTTATTGAAATGAACTCAGCAAATTAGAAGATATATTGTTTATAACTAATATTAAAAGTTATTATCAGCCATTGCAAATTAAACAGTGACACATGGTATTTTTAAAAAATAAAAAATAAAAAGAGTAAAAAGATACTTTACTTAAGGCTTGAGCCTTGAATAATGTAATTGGTTTATGATATAGAAATTTATAGAAACTTAAACTTCCCAATGACATTTGCAACCAATCCCAAAGAGACAATTATGTAAAAAAATTTGTAGACATAATTTTAGTTTTTGTTATCGTATATATCTTTCACTTTCAATTTAATTACTCCCTAACTTTAATGCTTATTGTAATTTAGCGTACAAGGGCAGATTTCTTAGTCAAGCGTGTAATGACAAAATCGTCAAAAATAGAGAAGGCGAAGAAAAGTAGATTGTGCGGATTGCAAAAGTTAGATGCCTAATTCAGCTAAATAGTTGTGGAGGAATATATGATTTTAAAGAGTTGCGTGTAAATTTTGGAAAGATGTTGTGAACTTTTATAAGCTAAGCCTCGTGAAGAGAATCTTTTTTGAAAATTTGAATATGGCTATGGAAATCAAAAGTCAAATTTAATAAAACACAATCCATCTTGTCATTACTGCCAGTCTGCCACGTTGCAACCCAACGCTTCAGTGTATTAAGCGGCGGGTAAAGTTGATGGCTAAATCCGTTATAACCTGATCGGACTGAACTGATTTACATCACATTAGGGGTTGAAGCCCAATTAGCTTGGTGCGGCAAAATGTGATCAAAAGGCTTGTTAAGCCCATTAGCAAACTCTGGTGGACCATAATATCTCCATTCCACCCATCGGAAATGAAGCTGTCTGGGAGAGTAGGAGTAATTTCGGAGTAATTTTGGCCGGAATGACCTCTCTTTTTTTTTTTTTTTTTACTACACCACTCGGTGTCGATAAATATCCTTTTTTTATGAGATAATAATATTAAAATGTTTTGAGTTTTAGCTTCTTTGTAAAAAAAAAATGTTGACTTTTGAATACTTACAAAATAATATTCTCACTTTTAAATTTTTGTAAAATAATATTTTAATTTTTGAATTTCTACAAAATAATACATTCACTTTTAGATTCTGTAAATTGATACTCTAACAATTAAAATTCTTACAAATTAATACTCTAAGATTTGAAATTCATATAAATTTATAATATTTTTGTCCAATTTGTTGAATTTAATAATAAAGAGATGGTAGTAGTCATCATCAGTTTAATTAAAACTTGTTAAACAATAATAAAATTTCTGAAAAAATATTTGTAATTAGCTTATTTCAATTTTCATTTTAAAAAAAAAATTTAAAATTAGAACGAGAGGTAAAAGTAGTTAACTGTAAAAAAAAAAATATGAGAGGTAAAAAAAATTGTATTTTTTTAGCAATTAACGAAAAAAATATTTATAAAATAATTTCCGATAATATACTAATATCTAAACATTTTCAATAAGTCAATGTGAAATGTTCGTATCTTTTAATTTACTCATAGTATAACCAAAAAAAAAACATAAACTGAGGATATTAATTTGTAGAATAATTTGCATAATTAAAAAATGAGGGTATTAATTTGCAAAATTCGAAAAATTATGATATTATTTTGTGAAAATTTAAAAATAAGGGTATTATTTTGCGGATATTCAAAAATCAAGATTTGTTTTTTACTAAAAAGTTAAAACTTAGGGTATTTGTACGTAATTAACCCTTCTTTTATTTGTATATTTATATCCTTTTTAAAATGTCTTCTTCAAATATTCCGCTTTTATACCTGAATCTATAATGCGGATTTTTTTTTTTCAAAATTAGGATTCAACTAATGACCTCCACTTATTAGAAATTAAAAAAAAATACTTACTACTATCTAATTCTTACCCACCCTATTAGGGATAATAGGTTTTCACCCCTACCCTGTTGTGACTAGAATCTAGGATCGAGATCACAGGTAATGAGTACGAATTAAGAAGCTTTAAACTCATAAAAATGTCGTCTTCTTCTTCGAAACCCATTCAGCTGCAAGAACCGCCATGTGAATCGAAAAACACCAAATGATATTGTCCATAATCGACGACTTAATACTTCCTCAGCCTTAGTCCTCGGTAACTTCCCTCTAATTTTGTTGAAATATAAAATGCCCTAATGAAACACGAGAAAGGACATAACTCTAGTTTTTGTCTTACCAGGCGATAAACAATGAGATCGATGTGATAATGAAGTCTCCAATAATATCAAAATTTAACACCTATCAACCGGAAAAAAAAACACAATTTGTTAAGAGCTAAACGACCCATATCACAACAAATTTAAAATTTCACAACTCTATAAGGTCCATCACAAATTTCATTTCAACCAAAAAACAAAAGGGTGAAAAAACAAAGGGAAAAAAATTATCAAATACATTTAGAAGTTTTCCAATCCTTATTATGGGTCAAGAAACCCAATACAACACAGAAATTAGGTCAAATATATATCATAATAGGCATATTTAGTCCACATGCTCTTTTAAATAAAAGTTTGTAAAATATGCATATATCACCTAAAAATTATATTTACCCTTAATAAACTATATGCCTCTCTTATTTTTAATCAAACTGAAATCTCTTATTCTCTATGTCTTTCTGCCTCCCTATATTCCGATTCTTCAAATAGGCATATTTGGTCCATATGCTCTTTTAAATAAAAGTTTGTAAAATATGCATATATCACTTAAAAAAATCATATTTACCCTTAATAAACTATATGCCTCTCTTATTTTTAACCAAACCGAAATATCTTACTCTCTATGTCTTTCTGCCTCCCTATATTTTGATTCTTCAAATTAACAGTCGTATAAATAGATGAAATTGCAATATCAGAAAAGAATAAAAGGAAAAAAACGAGAAAAGATAACTAGAAAAAAGAGAAGAAAGAATTTTAGAAGAAAACCTTGTTCTCATCTCTCGCATTGTCGTCAAACTCATCATTTCCCTATCTTTTCTAATCATTCTTCTCCACTTAGTTATCCGTACAGTTTAAAATAACATATTATCAAATTTTGAGAGTTATTAGGTCATTTATGTGTTGAAAAATCATTTTGAGGTTAATTTTTGCGAGTTTTAACCAAAAATTGCGATAATTTTCTGTGGTTTTTCAATAATATTTCGATGAAAATTATATTCTTAGTAAAATTTCGATAAAAATGGCAATTCTGATAATTTTCGATGCCATTTCGAAGAATTTTCAGTGCAATTTCGATGAAAGTAGTATTCTCAATAATATTTTGATAAAGTGGCATTTTTTATAATTGTTGATAATATTTTGATGAAAGTGGTATTTTTGATAATATTTCATCCAACGAGGTTTTCTTCTTAAATTATTTTTTTCTTCCGTTTTTTAGTTATTTTTTCTCATTTGTTTCCTTTTAATTATTACTGATCTTATAATTTCAACTCTTCATACGACTTGTTAACTTGAAAAATCAAGAAACAAGAAAACATAGAGGCACAAAAGTGAATAGATTTCGGCTAGGTTAAAGAGAAAAAAGACACATAGTTTATTGGGGGTAAATGTGACTTTCCAAGTGATATATGCATATTTTACAAATTTTTATTGAGAAGAGTACATAGAAAAAAAATATACCTATTATGATACATATTTGACCTCATTTCTCACATGACAATTAGCCCCAATAACTTAATAACTGATAGAGATAAAACGATAGAGAGAAGTTTTTCAAGTTAATTATTTTCTTAAGAAAATTTCAAAGTCGTTTTCAATTATTTTGTTCCAATAAATAATTTATACACTAATGAATCTTAGGAATGGCAACTGGGTGGATCGAGAACGGTTTTTTAATTACCATCCTCATCTCCAAAAGTCGATATCATACTTGTCTCATTAACCACTATTTTAGATGCGTAAACGATGCGGGGTATTAACTAACGGATAACGGAGAAAATTATAGTTACTCATTACCCATTGATTATAATAAAATATTAAGATAAAAATACTTAATCTTTTTTCATATTCAACAAAAAATTAAACATAACAATACACTAATAATGTTCAAACTATAAAATTTAAATATATAAGCATATATAACTTTCCAAATTCATTATTTTACCAAAGATATACGAATATAAATAGTTTTAAATTAAATACATGTCTATATGTGTAATAATTTTTTATGTGAATATATATTGAGGCGAGTACGATGCGAATTATGCTAATAATATCTCTGCACCATGCCTGCATATTAACAATGCCGTTATTTCTCACTCCGGTCATTTACCCCACTTGAGCAGTTTTTTCTTTTCTTGTTTAGATCTAATAACCACGGATATCCGCAACCGTGGGTTATATTACTATCCTACTAATGATTTACTACCATAATTCATTTGCTTTTTTCTTCACTAATTAAATAATTTACTAATAATTTACAAGGATACAATAGTAAATACTTCCATGTGTATTATTGGTAATTTTTTTAGGTTATAGTAAATAATAATAGACCAGTTTACAATAGTGGTAAATACATAATTTATCAGAAGTATAATAGTAAACATACCATTATCCATAAGTGATAAATTTGTCCAAGTCACGGTAAATAAATTATATACTATCTCATAATAGTGGTAAATAAGTAATTTACTACAGTATAATAATAAATATGTCAAAGTTCATAAGTGATAAATTTTTTCAAATCACGGAAAATAACCGATATACTACCTCATAATAATGATAAATAAGTAATTTATAATGGATATAATAAAAAATATACCATTGTCAATTTTTTGATAAATTTTGTCAATCGTGGTAAATAAAATATATACTACATCATAATAGTTATAAATAAATAATTTAATAGGGATATAATGGTAGATATGCTTCCATCCATAAGTGAGATTTTTTCAAATCACGGTAAATAAATTATATATCAGTTATAATAGTGATAGATAAATAATTTACTAAGAGTATAATGGTAAGCTCAAATAATTGTTATTAAGAAAGGGATATATTTGTAATAAAATTAAAAATGGATATATACTAAATGATAACTTCAAGCATCCCCTTTTAATAATAACTTTTATAAGACCAGTTAAAATGGTTTAAAAGAATTTTTTTTTGACTAGTATTAACACATACACACACGAACTATAGTCAAAAGAAGGCAAATTGGTCCTGTTGGGGTCCTTTTCCCTTCCTCGAATATGGAATATACATGTCCATGATCTACTCTCAAGTTGTATGGGAATTTAACAAGATAATTCATCAAAAGAAAGGCTAAATCTCTTATGAAATTCATTTGATGTGGGTTTATTTTTTGAAATCAATAACTTGATCAAGTCAGAAACAATCTAATAGATACTTTTAATATCATCAAATTGAGTAATAATACTCTTGATCGATGTTTGCAGTTTGATTGATTCTTTTTTTTTTTTTTAATGATTATGCGACTATGAGTAAATTTGGGTTAAATAATTTTTATTAAAAAAATGCGTAGAATGACATCTCTAAGAGTGTCAAAATATTAGTGATGGGAATTTCATTAAGCTCTGCCTTCTTTCTAAACTTTTTCGACGGGATATTCACTAGCTTTACGCTCCTCCTCCTCCTCTATTAGCAAGTGTTGTTCCTATTAGGGAGGAGGCTATTTTCTATTCTCGGTATGGACTTTTTTTCTTCTTCATTCTTTTGGTGTTATTTCTTTATTTTCTTTCCATTTGTGAAGGTAGTTGTCCATTTAGATCTAGATCTATGGTATTTTTTATATACTCGGATCTAGATATACGGTGTTTTATTTTTTTTTATATTTTCAGTATACACCCAGATTTAGATCTGTTTCTAGTGTACATTATATATCTAGATCTACGGTGTTTTTTGAATACCCATATATATATATATGGTATTTTGTGTTTTTTTTTTTCCATTTAAAGTGTACACCCAAATTTAGATCTATAGTATTTATTATTATTGATTCTTCTATATATAGGATATTCGATAGCTAGATTTGGAAGATGGATGTTGCGTAGAATATGGCGTTTACTGTTAGATGTCGTGACTTGAATGACGTTTATTGATAGACGCTGTGATAGAGGTGGTGTTTATTGATGGATGTCGCATAGACATAGCGTTTCTTGACAAATACTATGAAAATATTTGTTTGTCTCTAGAGGCAGTTAAATTTGATTTGTTTGACTGAACCTACATACGTCATTGGTATTTGTTTCATACTTATAGTTGTGAGTTTTGACATAGTTTTTTTTTCCCCCTCTTGGGTAAGGTTTTTATGACCCTTGATATGCATTTGTTGTAATTGTTAAAACTGTTTTAATCGATTATTAATATAATCTATCGAGGAAATTCATTCAAAAAAAAATAATAACAAAGTATTTATAAAAAATGACTCTATTTATTTATTTAATTAATGTCCACGTTTTTATCATTTTTTTTTGCAAAATAACCGCATATTCAGCAGTTCGATTTATTAGTGTATCAATATGTATTAGTATATTAATATTATATCAATATATCGATTTTTTCTATAAATGTGTCAATTTGATATTAATATATAAATTTTTATGTCTTAACATTATATTATATTTATATAAAAATACAAAAATTGATAGACTTCAATTTTTTTTTTTGGATAAATTTGGCCATTTTTAGTAGTACTTAAAAAACATTTCTTAAATTGTGACTCAAATTCAGTTATTTGGCTAAAAAGCCCTTGAATTTTAGGCTAAGTATCCTTTGATTGCCTTATATTAAGAGAAACCTGATTTTTTTATTTATTTTAATAGTTCTATACTCGTTTATTAGGCATATATTTTATGTGTAAAATAAGTGTGCTATACAGTCATAGTGTAAACATTTACTTATAATATGCATTTACAATATAAATATATACCTATGGTACACATTGTAAAATCTATACTGGTTTTTATGTATAATTTTTCTATATGAATGTATATATTTTATGTCTAAAATATAAATGGTATACATTTATACAAAAAGTTATAAAAATAAGTATAAATCGATTAAAAGTAAAATATGGTCATCCATGCAAATTTGTTTAAAAGCATGCATATATGTAATTTTCCCAAAATATTACTATAAAAGTATTTGGGAAATTAGAGTGTATGTTTTCATTTTTTTTAATACTTCGTTTTAATAAGAACGTGTTTTTCTCTTTTTTATGGCTAAATGGCTCAATATATATATTTTTACACTTAGTATAGGTACTTATATACCAACTTTTATCTTATGTATTGAGTATATTAATTTGTATACTGGGATATCATATTTTATACTTGATATATTCGCCATTTTCTCACAGTATTTGAAAAACCGACATTATTTAACATAAGCCCAAATTTTGATTATTTTGGTATAAGATCCAAAGTTTTTTGGACCAAAATATCCTATTTCCCAAGTTATATAGGATTAAATGATACATTGTTGAAGAATGGTCCTCCAACGACATACACTTTGGGCCTGCGTCATGATTTGCAACACTCATGACATTTCTAAGCGGGAAACGACGTGGATAGGATGAATTTGGGCCTAAATGACTTTTTTTTTAACAATAGGCTTTTAGCTAAATGGCCGAATTATGGATCGTAGTTTGCAAAAGGACATTTTTTTGAACATGGATGAAAAATGGCTAAGTTTTGAAAATTAATTAAAACATGGATTTTTTTGATATTTAATATATCAAAATATATTGATTTATTTTTTTAAAATTAATTTATTTTTATAAAATCAATTAAAATTTTCAAAAATTAATTTACTTTCTGAAAAATTGATTTACTTTATTTAGTATATCAAGATATATTGATTTATTTTTGAAAACTGATTTATTTTAAAAAATAATTTACTATTTCAAAAATTGATTTACTTTATTAAAAAATAAATCAACTAAAAAACAGCTATTTATTAAAATAAAATTATAACATGATCATTTATTAAATAGGTATAAAAATGGCCATTTCTTATAAATACTATTTTATGAATATTTTTTTAAAATAATATTTTTAGGAGTGCCAAAAAATTTTGACCATGTAAAAACTCCTGAAAAAATCATAAATAATGGTAAAGAATATTTTGACCACCTAAAAATGTCATTTAGAAAAAATTATAAAAATATCATTTAGGCCCAAATTAGTCCCATCCATATCCTTTTTCCCTTCTAAGTGGCCTTTAGGAGAAGACTTTTTTTTTTTTTTTTTTAATGGTCGTTAAGCCAACATTGGATTTTTTTACTCGATATCTAAATGATATACGAAACAGGCACCAACAGACACACAGTATATTCCCCATCTTCTAAAGCAAATTATTTGCGGTCCTTCATAGGTAGGAAAACTTAGTAGCCTTTACATTATAAATTTAGAATATATCACAATCATTATAGTGCATGTTTATATAAAGACTAGATAATACCTTCCCTAGCTTATCTTCTGAAGTTTCAATTTTAAGCTTATTATTTGAAAGGTCTTATGTAATAGGGGGATACAAAGTAGTATATTGCCCCTAACTAAATCATACGATCTAAATTAAACCTTGATGTGCGATCTAAAATCTATACATTGGTCAATGCCAAAAGGGGAAAATTAGCAACCAAGTTGAACGCGTCAGGGCGCATGTGAATTTTTCTGATCAAAATGCGACCTCCTCCGAATCAGTTAATTACGACCAGTATTAAAAAAAAAACTAGATCAAGCTTCATCAAACGGGTAATCTACAAAAAAAGGGAAACAAGTTTCTGAATAAAGATTGACCAATTATTCCATTTAAGATATTACCTAATTATATTATTACTCGAATTGTATTTTCTGATTACACACTTATTTGTTTTCACAATTGGAAACATTGAGCCACCCTCACCTATATGAAGAGAGCTTAGTGTTGTTATAAAAAACACTTCGCTACATTCTGTAATTCTCTCTCTATTCTCACCTTGAGACTTAAAGAAACTCTTGTAATTCTCCAGAAAATAATGAAGAACAATGGACGTAGACTCATCTTTTTTGGGGCTGAACTACAATAAAATTCTTGTCTCCTTATTTGCTTTGATTTATCAACCCTTTTCACTTACAAACTATATCTAACAAATTTCCTAAATTTGTTGCTGACAAAATCTCTGTCAACAATTGACGCTAGAAGGAAGATTATTCCAGCAAAAAGTTTATCAATTTCGCTTCTTCAACAATGGCAAACACCAGAAACACTATCAGAAACACCGGAACTAGCCAAAACTAACCCCAAAGTACTGCTGTTACATAGGTCAATCCTGCTCAAGATCAACCTATCGTGACTGCACCAGAAAATATTGTCCAGAGATAGGATCGTATGGAGGATGCACTTGTAAATCTTCAGAAAATCACTAATCAGATTAATGATTTTCTACGACGACTTGCTGAGGGACAGATGGTGACTCCACTACAGCACGAAAATCCTAGAGATCATCCTGCTCAACAACCTGAGAGAGGAATTCAGATCCTAGAGACAAGGTACCGCGACCAGCACAAAGCCCAGCAGAAGCGTCATGGAGATTGCACCTCCAACGGAAAAGGCAAGGTCGTAGACTTGCCTCAAGAATCTGGAACTGAGAGTTTGAGCACTGATCGTGATCGTGGACAACTTTCTCGGAGAGTAACCGTCAATCGTGATTGTCTAAGTAACGAGCAAAAATGTCAATCGATGAGCGTCTTTGAAAGGATTAGTAGGGAGTTGAGACAGAATTCTGTAGACCTGAGACAACACCTAGAACAGCGACATAGTCATGAGCGATCCACATCGCATCATAATAGCCGAAGTCAATCTCGTCGCACTATTACATTGGAATTCTCACAAAGGTCACAGTAGACCCTGCCTGACCAACCTTCCTTATATCGTGATAATGACCAAAGGCCACTGTTGCCACCAGTAAGAAATAATGCTCTTCCTCTGAACATCAATGTTCATAATTTGAGGATCGTATTAGATACACTTATTGGCTGGGATGATGAGCTCACTGATAGATATCGACAATCGCCATTCAATGAGGAAGTTTGAGCTGCTGCCTTACTTGCTGGATTCAAACTTCCCACTATAAATACTTTTGATGGGAAAACTGATCTACAGGATCATATGGATCATTTCAGTGACCTGATGGAACTCTATCGTGTCGATGATCTTGGATGTTGCAGATGTTTTGCTGTAACTCTCACAGGAGCAACAAAAAAGTGATTCCAAAGACTTAAGCTTGGTCCAATCTCGTCCTGGCAACAACTTCAGACTGCATTCTTGAGGCAATTCTAGGCTGCGAAGAATTTTACTATTCCACTTATCAGTCTATCTGCAATTTGTCAAGGTTCGGAGGAAACTCTATGATCTTACCTCAGCCGCTTTACCTCAGAGTTGGCAAAGGTCAACAACCTATCTGAAGGGGGAGTTTTAACTCTATTGATGGTCGGGGTATGATCAGAGACTAAACTCCGGGAAGAGTTACTTAAGCGAGAATGCAGAACCCTTGAAGACTTCTATCGAAGAGTTAGTCACCATCTGAGGGAGGAATCTTCATGCAATAATCTTTATAAGACAAAAAAGGAAGGAGGAAAAGATGCTGCTAAAGATGCGATCACAACC
This sequence comes from Parasponia andersonii, assembly GCA_002914805.1. NCBI lineage: Eukaryota > Viridiplantae > Streptophyta > Magnoliopsida > Rosales > Cannabaceae > Trema > Trema andersonii. Next base: position 337,225 of record JXTB01000243.1, on the reverse strand, counting down.
AACAACAATAATAACAAGAAATCAAACAAAAAGAATAATGAACAAGCAACTGAGAAGCAACCCGAACAGAAAAAGCAGGAGATTCCAAGAGCTCCCATGAGATTCAACAACTATACTGAACTGAACGCACCTATAGATTATATCTATGCGGTCACAAATTAGCAGGAGCGATATCGTTAACCAGAACTGATAAAACGGGGTAGAGCGAGGCGTGATCCCAATAAGTTCTTCTGGTATCACAATGACATTGGACATGATACCAATAACTGCTATGCCTTGAAGGATAAAATCGAAAAATTAATTAAAAAAGGGCAGTTGTGGCAGTATATATGGCAGAACAATGAAAGAAGACAAGAAAACTAACATCAACCTCCAGAAATTCAACGTGAAGTGCGAACTATTTTTGGAGGACCGCATATTGGTGTAGATTTGAAGAGGGCGCAAGATAGGTATACACGAGAAGCTCGACAGCAGCCGTTGACCAATGTTATACACCTTGAGTAGCGATCACAAAAGCTTCAACAGGTAGCATATATGGATATTACCTTCACAGAGCAGGATGTGAGGGAGGTCCATTACCTGAATAATGATACATTGGTCATAAAGATCAACTGTGGAAATACGTAGTTATGGCGAGTATTGGTCGATAATGGAAGTGCTATCGACATCCTGTACCATGACGCCTTCAAGAAGATAGGGTGGAGTGAAAGTGACCTAAAGTTCGTTGTCACTCTACTTTACGGATTTACTGGTAACAGCATAATACCTATGGGCATGATTGAGTTAATAGTCAACGTTGGAACTTATCCTAGGGTTTCAACGGTAATGACTTAATTCTTGGTTGTAGATTGCCCATCTGCATTCAATACTGTACTAAGAAGACTAACACTGAGGGAACTTCGAGTAGTCACTTCAATTTACCACCTCGCTATGAAGTTCCTGACTCAATATTGAGACAACTAATATGACGCACGGACTTGTTATAATAATTCCTTAAAGCTGGCAGCAAAAGATGTGACACTTCACATAATGACGGTCCAACTACAAGGCGAAACGTCAAGTGAAGCGTCAATCGAAGACCTCGACCCTCGAGAAATCGATGGAGAGGTCAAGACTGGACCTATTGAAGACTTGGAAGATTTGTCGATTGATAGGTTTCGAAGGTTCTAAAAATCAGAGCGAAGCTTCAAGAACCCATGCGAGCTTTATTGATTGCTTTTCTGAAATCAAACTTGGATATCTTCGCATTGTGACATTCGAACATAGTGGGGATTGATCCAAATATCATGTGCCATTGCCTTAACATATATACAACAAAGAAGCCTGTACGACAAAAAAGAAAAGTCATGAATCCAGAACGCTACGTCATATTGAAAGAGGAGGTAGAGAAGTTGCTCGAAATTGGATTCATTAAGGAATCTTTTTACCCGAACTGGCTTGCAAACCCAGTTTTGGTAAAGAAACCTAACAGGAAGTGGAGAACTTGCATCGATTTCACCGACCTCAACAAAGCATGCCCGGAGAACAGTTTTCCCCTTCTAAGAATCGACCAACTTGTAGATACGACATTGGGGCATGAATTCTTAAGCTTTATAGATGCGTATTCTGGATACAATCAAATCCCTATGTACGAGTTAGATGAGAAGCATACCTCGTTCATCATTGATCGAGGATTGTATTGTGACAAGAAGATGCCCTTTGGACTCATCAACGTAGGAGCGACTTATCAGTATCTTGTCAATATGATGTTTGTAAAACAAATTGACAAGATAATAGAGGTATATATTGATGACATGTTGGTAAAGTCAAAGAAAGCTGAAGATCATGTCAAGCACCTTGATAAGATGTTCAAAATTCTTTGAAAATATAAGATGAAGCTGAACCCCCAGAAGTGCCCATTCGGAGTAGGATCTGGAAAATTCATGGAGTTCATGGTCAATCAGTGAGGCATTGAAGCTAACCCTCAGAAGATACAGACATTAATTGATATACAATCTCCTTGCAAACCCAAAGATGTGCAGAGTCTGGCAGAAAGAGTGGCTGCACTGAGTCGATTTGTATCTAGGTCAACTGATAAATGCCAATCATTCTTGAAGTATTGAAGGGTTCGAAGAAGTTTGAGTGGACAGAAAAATGTGAGCAGGCGTTCCAAGAATTAAAAAAAAAAACTTTGGATTCTCCTCCACTCTTGTCGAAGCTAAACCCAGGGGAAGAGTTATAATTGTATCTCGCTATTTCCAAATATGCGACAAGTACTGCATTAATTTGAGAAGAAGAAAATATACAACGACCTATATATTACGTAAGTAAAAGATTACTTGATGCCAAAATAAGATATCTAGAGATGAAGAAGTTGGCATTAGCACTCATCGTCGCATCTAGGAAGCTTCGACTTTATTTTCATGTGCACTCCATCGAAGTTTTCACGAATTTTCCATTAAAATAGGTTCTGCAAAAACCTGAGGCTTCAGAACGACTATTTAAGTGGGCCGTTGAGTTGAGTCAATTTAACATCAATTTTTGACCTGACACTGCGATTAAAAGTTAGGCTCTCGTAGATTTTATTGCAGAGTTCACGTATGATGTCAATCTTCCCACAGAAGTGATCGAAAAACATGCTATAGATTTATCAAGATTATGGAAACTTTATGTTGATGGATCGTCAAATGAGAATAAAACCGATGCAGGCTTAGTGCTAATTAGTCCTGAAAGGCATAATATTCATTGTGAACTTCACTTTGAATTTCCAGCATTGAATAATGAGGTAGAATATGAAGCATTGATAGCTGGGCTAAAGCTCGCACAAGAAATAAAAGTCGAGATGATTGAGGTATACAGTAATTTTCAGTTGGTCGTTTTTCAAGTGATCGGTGATTATTAAGCAGGAGGAGGACGAATGATGGCCTACTTATAGGAGGTACAACGACTGTTCTCGATATTTACTACTTATAGCATTTAACTTCTTCCTCACATTAAGAATACTTGGGTAGATGCTCTAGCTAAGCTCGCCTCAACAAAAGACGCAGAATTATTAAAAGTGGTTCCTGTCAAATTTCTTGTGAAACCAAGTATCGAAATAGAGCTCCAAGTGACTATGACTGTTGAAAAAAAAAACCATTGTGGATGGAGCGTATAATGAAGTATCTACAAAATGGCAATCTTCCCGAAAACAAAGACGATGCAAAGCGACTTCGAATGAAGGCAGCTTGCTATATCATCAATGATGGGAAACTTTATCGAAGAAGTTTTAGGTTACCGTTATTATTATGTATTGATGAAGAAAAAACATACTACATTATGAGGGAAATTCATATAGGGATATGCAGAAATCATTCAGGGGGGCAGGCACTTGTGAACAAGGTTCTCAGACAAGAGTATTTTTGGCCAACTGTGAAGAAGGATACAATGGAATTTGCTAGGAGGTGTGATAAATTTCAACGTTTTGCAACTGTTCCTAGAATGCCACATGTTCCTCTAACTCCAATGACTAGTCCATGGCCATTTGCAGTATGGGGAATTGATATTATCGGAATACTTCCATTGGCACGAGGTGGATTGAAGTATGCAGTGGTCGCAGTCGAATATTTCACCAAGTGAACAGAAGCTGAAGCCTTGAGTACTATAGATTTTGTTTACAAATCTATAATCTGCCGTTATGGTATACCACATACTATAATTTCTGATAATGGGAAACAATTTGACTATGATGAATTCGGTAACTTTTGCGATAACTTAGGCATCAAGAAGAGCTTCTTTGTTGTTATTCATCCATAAGCCAATGAATAGGTTGAAACTATAAACAAGATACTTAAATAGAACCTAAAGACAAAGCTGGAAGAACATAAAGGAGCTTGGCCAGAAGTGCTTTCTAAAGTATTATAGGCTTATCGCACCACTTAACGAACTACTACTGGAGAGAGTCTATTCTCTTTAGCTTATGAATACAAAGCAATTGTGCTAGTAGAAATTGGTGCGAGCTCTCTACGACGATCTGCTTATGAGCAAGATTAGAATAATGCACTGATGATGATTGAGCTCGATCTTTTGGAAGAAAGGCGCGAGCAGTCTCAACTGCGGATTGCATCATATCAACAGCGCACTGCTCGATATTATAATTCTAAATCAAAAATAGGGAATTTGAAGTTGGTGATCTTGTTCTTTGACAAGTTCTACCTAATAATAAAGAGCACAGTACTAGTGTATTTGGAACTTCTTGAGAAGGACCACATGTTATTGATGCCGTCATTCAACCTGGGACATACAAGCTAGCTCGCACTTATAGACAAAAGATCGAATATGCTTGGAATGCAGATTAACTTCGTCGCTATTATCAGTAAATCTTTATGTATATCTTCATATATTTACAACAACTTAAGGGGCATCTTGTCATTCGTCATCATTCATCAATAAAGATGTCATTTCTTCGATTATTACGTCGATTTTATTATCAAGTTAGTCCTTTATATTTGGTTCATCTTTTATAGTTTTATGGCAGTCTTCGAACACTATAAAACTCGGGGGGCAGTGGGATCAGGATATTATCTCCTACTTGCTTCCTAAGGAACTATGCAAATATTCATTTAGAGGGGTTGGAATTTTAGATCACCGAATTTCTAAAATTTTTTAAGATCTCAGGATTTTCTCCTCGCTTCATGCCATAGCATATTGTATTACGCAATTTCCCTCCTCGAACAACAAAATAACTAAGCAAAATATTCATTGTTCAATGTGATATATTGCTATATTCTATTTTGCCGTGGAACTTCTGAAAAATAGTATTGAGTTCACATCACTCATACTTGCTATTTTCTTAAGCGACCTAACCTATCCTAATACTTAAAACCCGTTTTAAGTTAGTTGGATTCGAATCGCAATAGCGTACCGCTCAATCACCTAGTGATTGACTACTTGGTTAAATTATGCATCTTTATATTATAATGCAATGTGTTTTAATTGTTTTGTAAGAATAATCATTTGACAAAAAAAAAGCAAGCAGGACTAGTCTGCATTTGTCTTTAACTTTATAAAATTATCAAATCTACTATACAGATGAGCTCGTTCTACCATTTGTAACCTTTTTTTGTAGCTTCAGTTTCCTTCCAGCTCTGAACAAGCTCTCGACCACATCTTCACCGAGGATAGAAAAGTCAAAATCCGGATGCTCGTAGAAAATGTTGTATATTATAGTTGACAAGGTGATGTCACTGGCCTTTTTTTTGAGTTCCTTACCTTCAGTGGCCCTGAACTCTTCTACAGCTTTGCAAGCCACCTTTTCTGTCGCCTATTTCAAAGCATCTGGATGTTCTTTGATTTTTTCCTCGAGCTTCTCTTTTTCGAGCTTTTCCTTGGCTAGATCCTCGCGCAGCTGCTGCTTCTTTGACTTGAAGGAGTTTTTCTCTGCCTCGTAAGTCTTCTTCAAGTCCTCAAATGCCTGGGCCATTTCTTCGACCTTTTCGCCCTTCTCCATACATTCAAGGACCGGGTCATACATCAAAACAACAACTGTAACAGTTTGAAAATATAACACACATCAGTACAAGAAAAGTGCGCCGAAGAGTGAAGATAGAAGATGCTTACGTTTGCCAACATCCTTATTGCAGCACTGAAAGTGACCTTGGCTGGTCGTCGCTTCATCCTCTCTTAACCATCCTCAGAAGTGAAATGATCGATGAAGGCCGCGCTCATGCCAACTTTTTCTGGCAGTTGGCGAAAGAGTGTGAAAAACTCCTTGTCCTTGTTCGCCTGGCTCGGTTTTCTGGAAGAAGTGGCTGTTTCCTTGGATGGCTCAAGCTGGCTCACAATTTTAGTAGGCTGAGGAGGAGGCGAACTTATAAGGACATCCTTGAAGATGACTTTTCGCTTCTTTAAGGTGTCGACCTTCTCTTTCCTTTTCGTTGAGGGGATAGGTATGTTGTCTGGTGTCTTGGACTTTGTCATTGACCCCAGTATTGAAGGGGGTGCCCGCAGTCCACTGCCGATTATCATTTCTGTACAAATATGATTAGTTAGCATGCGAGGTATGTAATGCGACAAAGAGAAGGAACAATAAAAAAATTACTTTCTTGTTGCTGAGAAATTGGTGGCGATGGAGCTTCCGGAGATAGTGGTTTTGGGACAATAGGAGAGGCAAGTGATTTTCGTTTATTGGGTTTAGAAGATGAGGCACCCGTTTCTTTTTATTTCCTCTGCTTCTTCTTCGAGCTCGAGAGTTTAGTTAAATGGTTGGTAGAGTATGGAAAAACGGCTCCCTTTGGGAACAGTCCGCAAGCGACTAGGTTTTTGGTTTTTCCCAGCTTCTTGCAATCAAATTCTTCGATTGGAAGGTAGTTTATTTTATACACTCTTGCGAACTGCTCTTTGGAGAGTCCTGGACGCTCCTTGTTATCTGCGATGATATACGAATGCGATCAGATTGATATATTTATATAGAGTAAGCTATAAGCTGAAAATTACCTATCAGGGTTTTGAAAGAAGCCATTATCTGCATAGTCAAAGTGAAAAAAATAGATTTTTCCATTCTTCCATGTTATTACGGACTCCATGGATAGTTTTTATTGCTTGATTTGACTACTTGCTCACATAGAAGAAGCTGAAAACTGATCGGTTTGACTTCACTTAGTAGAATCAAGCAAAATCTTCAGGTGTGGGGGATTCTAGACCTAATTTATGGTGTAATATGTATAAGCCTACCATGTATCTATATATATTTGGGGTTAATTGAAAGGGGACAACTCCATAATAATTGATGATCGATTTGATATATGGATGAAGTGGGAGATGGACACCACATATAAGAACTGCGTCTGAGAATGAGGCAGTTCCATGAGGAGTTGTGTGTGGTCAATTGAACTCTGTGGGTAAGCGAAGGGGGATATCGATTTTGTAATCGCATATGATTTTTTTGAGCTTGTTTGTTGTACAGCTTGTCTTTATATCGGTACATGACTAGTCTCCTTCTACGTAGTTATAACCCCTTGCGAATGCAGGGGCATCTCTAATGTGCTGAGGCCATTGGTCTTGAGGGAGGTCGCCTATGCGAGGACTACTTTGCCTAGTCCCAGTTATTTCTACTTCAGGTTGTGGCTCAAGATAGTCCTCGAGATCTTAGAGCTAGTACTTGCATTAGAGAATGACCATTCTCCTGAGAATGCATTCCCTTCGCTAAGTTCCTCGCTACTAGACATCTGAAAGAGAAACATGTGATGTGTTTAGTTCTATGCGAGCATCAGGTATACTCACTGTATGCAAGCAATTTGGGGCCACAAACCTTAGGATTGCACCGACAACAAGCTATTCATCGAATTTTTTCTAATCAATCTATGGATTCGTCTAAAATTGTTCGAGCAACTCTTCTGTAATTCGTCACTCGGTTTATTAATTCTCTGACTGGTTTTAATTTTCGAATGTCAAGATTTTAGATCTTAGATTTCTCCTATGGGTTCTTCTATCAATCATCTAAAAGTAATTTATTCGAGAAATTCTTAGATATACCTATTTTCAGTTCATCTGAATATGGGAATGGGTTTATGATTCAGATTATTCATGCTCTACAATTCATCTTTCTATTTCTAAAAAAAAGCTCTGTGTGATTCATAGTTCATGCTAAATAAGATAAGAGTTCTCTAGTCCTATGAAAATCGAAGAACAATGATTCTTTAAATAAAAAAGAGAAAGAGAATGTATGCCTTTTTCGGAGACTGAAAACCGAGATGTTGCCTGAGGGATTTTGGTGATGACTTTGTCAGAGAAAATGGTGAGTTTGGGTGAGCTGAAGAGCGAATAAAGTCACCGAGAGGATTTCTATCTTATGGACGCTTTGGATTTCAGAAGAAATGAAAGAAGAAGAGGACAGATGGATTCTTGATATATATTTCAGGCTTCATCAAATCACATCGCAGATCAAGGCATTTAATTTTCGGATCTAATGGCCGAAATTCACGTGAGTTAATTTTCGAAATTAAATGAGTATTTTTCAAAATATGAAGAGTCTTGGTTTGAAACATCTCGATTTGAAACAATAGTTGACGTCATTGCTATCATCGCGTCTGCTCAAAAAACGGAGAAGTCTCCTCGAGCTTTGCTAATCTCCTGAGAAAAGTGACACGTGAATACGTCTGTCAGAAAAAAGTACGCGTAGTTCTAGAAATATAGGATTTAAGAATTGGCGACTCTTTGAGGGTTTCAAGATGACCTCATAATGTCGCATTCTTAAGCTCGCACTTATCAGAGAAGAAAGCCCCATTTTGTCCTAAATAATTAATGGAGCTGGGGGGCAATTATTGTGCGATCTAAAATCTATACATTGGTCAATATCAAAAAGGGAAAGTTAGCAACCAAGTTGAACGCGTCAGGACGCATGTGAATTTCTCTGATCGAAGTGCGACCTCCTCCGAATGAGTTAATTACGACTAGTATGAAAAAGAAACTAGATCAAGCTTCATCAAATGGGTAATCTACAAAGAAAGAGAAACAAGTTTCTGAATGGAGATCGACCAATTATTCCATTTAAGTTATTACCCAATTATATTGTTACTCGAATTGTATTTTCTGATTACACACTTACCCGTTTTCACAATTGGGAAACATTGAGCCACTCTCACCTATATAAAGGGAGCTCAGTATTATTATAGAAAATACTTTGCTATATTCTGTAATTCTCTCTATATTCTCACATTGAGACTTAAAGAAAATCTTGTAATTCTCTAAAAAATAATGAAGAACAGTGTACATAGACTCATTTTTTTTAGAACTGAACTACTATAAAATTTTTGTCTCCTTATTTGCTTTGATTTATCAACTCTTTTCACACACAAACTATATCTAACAAATTTCCTAAATTCATTATTGACAAAACCTCCGTCAACGTAAACGTTATAACAGAACATGCAATATTAGAATAGTACTCTTTTATAGCCTACAGAATTCCACTCAGTTTGTGACTATAAATAGATGTATATTTATATATGTAAAGTTCGATTCCTTTTACATTTTAAAATTGAGCATTCAGTAAAGTGACACTTAGCATTGGCGATTGAATATTTGCTGTAAAAGCAGTATGCTTGGTTCAAAATTTTGTGGATGGATGTATGGTAATGCTTTATGTGGTGGGGCCCTGATCAATCAAATTTCACTTATATGGAGCATTGACATGCTAATTGAAAGGGCTTTGCTTATTTGAGAATTTCTTTTGGGGNAAAAGCAAGACCGAGAGATTTGGATCTAAAAAAATCCTAAACTTTAGGGGCACTCAAAATATCTTTATTATCATGCACAAGTTTAAGGTACATGGTTGGTCCAAAAGAACATATTCTAATTATATTTTGGTAACGAAACTGCACAAACTCAGAATGTAAAAAATGGGGGAATGCATTTAAAAAAAAAAAGCTTTTATTTATGTATTCATTTTTTTGTACTATGTAATTATTGAATAATGACCATAAATATTTCACAAACTTCCGTCATCAGTCCGTACAAAAATAGCAAGAAACAATTCTTGGATAAGCAAAAATAGAATGTCTTTGGGATTAAGAATTACATATTAAATTCCCTTAGAAAAGACAGACAATAAACAAAATATATGGAGATCCTTTTGTAAACTTGTAATCACGTACGTGGACAGCTTTAGAGAAAGAGAAGAAAAAGACGTAAAGGTGATGCGTTTATTTATTTATTTATTATTATTTATATATCCATATATATTTATTTTTTTGATCCACATCCAGCTTGGTCATTGTAAAAGTCCTGTTGTATATTACTAATGGCTTAATGCCTAAGCGTGGTTGGTGGTGGGACATTCCAAGCCAAAACTCATTGCTTAAGCTTTGTTCTGCCTTTAATTTTTTATTCTTAAAAGACCTTTCTATTGCCTTCTCCATATTCGCTTGGAAAACGATTTGATATAATCTTATCTGAATTCCATGTCCTTTGTATGGTTCAATTCTATTCTAAGGTCCTTTTGTTTAGTTCTACATGACGTCTGATATTGAAGTTGTTACCGATATGAATATACGTAACATGATTTTGACACTCATTAATCAGGCCCAAACAGAAAGTTCTATCGGATATCATGGGTTTAAAACTTCCTACCATATGATTCAGTATTTTTTTTAAATAAAAAATATCCAAAGCTCTTTATTATGGTTATAATGCTAAAATTTCAAGTTAGATTAGTCAAAAAAAAAAATCTCAAGTCAGAAGCTCATTCGTCTCTATGTTGATTATGCCCTTGAATATTCTATTTCCATATTTTTTCTTTATTATTATTATTTTTTTCATTTTTGTGTCAATAAGAGCTTAAGTTAATGTATTGCAATTATTAGCTCTTACAATTTAAATTGAGCATATTTTATAGAATTTCTCTTTTTTATTTAGGGTGAAAATAAGGACAATTGGGTATTGTTTTTGATTTTCAACATGTTAAATTCACATAGCGTGGTGTCAACTTGGTACATTCATACACATAAGGTGGTTTCTTTAATTTAATTAATATTTAGATATCATATATGTGAACTCGAACGTGCCCCACTCATCACTTTCACAATTCTCATATAAGAAATTGAATAATATGGGTTTACCTCCAATAATTTCTTGCTTTACGATGATCTGGTTGCAGGCGTATAACTTCTTACATTCTTGAATTAACTTTTAACGAAAAAAGCACTAATGACTCGGCCGCCGGCCCAAAATAAAAATAATAACAGTAATAATATCGACTGAGATTATTTCCAAAAGCTGTGGTGTTTTACATGGACCAGCAATTTGGCTATTTTGTTTTTTTTTTTTGAAGAGCACACCATGCATCATGAATACAAAAATAGTGTATCATGCATGGCGGCTTTGTCGCAATATCGACCCATGTCTTTGGAGCACTAGTTTTGAGGTTTATTCATAATCAGATTTTAACAACTTGGCGCGCTGGTCTTTGGCGCTGGCCTGCACTAGATCATATATGCATGCGTACGTGCTGTTGGCTTTGTCGCCAATATGTCTCTCTCTCTCTCTCTCTCTGGAAGAAAAGTAATTGGTTTTGTTTGCTAGTTTCAACTTAACCCATTTGTAATTCCAAATCTCGTTTTTCCTTGAAAAAAAATACATATATATACATATTTTACAAACACTATTCTTGAAAATGGCAGGCATGCATCTAGTTTAGAAGAAACGAACTAATAATAAAGAAATAATTTACATTTTCTCCTCCATAACACGATATTTTATTACATAAGAGAAGATTTTATGCTGAGGTAGTCTAAGAGTTAAGCCTCTCTCGCCCTAAACCAACTCAGTTGACTACTCGCCACACACACACAAACTATTACAGGAAAAAAACCTAATAATAATATTCCTAGTTATAGTACAATTTTAAGATCTTTTGTTGTGGTACGTATATAGTTACGTACTGGTCTTCGTTGTTCATATCACATAAACATACAATAACTAATTGTACTAGAAATTATAAGCAAACGACAACAGTTTCATGGGGTTGCATTGTTCAAACGACAAACAGCGTGACACGCCAATGGCTTCTTCATCTCCATAGACAACCTCAAGCGCTCTGAGAGGTCCACTGGCTGCGCCGGGAGCCACCTGTACTGGCGCAGAAGCCGAGCTAGCCAGAGGTGCACAGTGGCTAAGCCTAGGGCCTTGCCCGGGCACACCCTTCGGCCCGATCCAAATGGTGCGAGCCTTAGATCCGAGCCCATGATGGTCACCTCTTCTTCGATGAACCTCTCGGGCTTGAAGGCCCATGGGTCCTTCCAGATGGAAGCATCATGGGTTATGGCCCACATGTTGACCATTGCGGTGGTGCCAGCTGGAATGAAGACCTTCTCCATGTGGACATCGTGGACCGCAAGACGAGCCCATGAGAGTAATGGGCCTGGAGGGTGAAGTCGGAGGACTTCCTTGACCACGGCTTGGAGATAAGGAAGGTTAGGAATGTCCGAGTCTCGCACGTGCCGGTTGCCGCCAATGCACGTGTCAATCTCTTGCTGGACTTTGGTTTGGATGTCTTGGTGCAAAACCATCCTGGCCATTATCCATTCCAGGAGTATGGCAACCGTATCTGTCCCTCGAAATATCAATTCCTGAATATAAAAATAGACAGAAATAAACGTCGGGATGTATAGGAGTTTAATCTATTCACAAAAATCTTGATTTTTCTCCTACAATATGATCCTGAACATATCATACAAAACGTGTTGCGTACAAATGTTAATACTAGTATTATTAAAATAATTAGAGCCCACCAACGCTTAAAGTCCCATATATGAAGAATGTTTAGATGGATTGAGAACGTGGAAAGCACAATGCAATTTTAATGCATTTTAAGATTCTTAGGATTGAATATGGACCATACTCGGATCAAATTCCTCGATTCGCATCGAAATTTTGTGGATATAATTGATGTCATTCCTGTATTTAATATAGAGTGTATAGTAACATAATTGAAGTGGATAAATCCATTAAACTATGAGATTTTCCCAGCACCTAAAAACAAAGCACGGATATATGTAGATCACGAAAGTATCAAAGTTCTGGCTAGTCGTTGTGTCTATCACTAGTTAGTATATTTTCCTATTTGAATGTATGATCAATTAAAAATAATAATCATGGAGCTTAGGAAGTCGAGCTGTATTTATTTTAATTAATAAAAGCTTTGGGAAGTTCTTAGCAAAAGCATGGGGTGGGGGTGGTAAAGATATTTGTTTGAGAACTTTTGTGATCAAAAACCTCGAGTTAGAGCCTAGCTAGCTAAAGGAGTTTATGGGAGTCATGTCACAATGATTTATTCGAATCTTAAAAGCTTTGTGACTTGCTATTTTCTCCTGAGATTGACTAATGAGTCAACTGGATTGGGGCTGTTCTCAAGTCTTTGAATATAAAAAAGTTAAAATACCCCGGAAGCCCTTTGACACAACAACATGAAGAACAACTGTCAAACAAGCCGAAAAGCTGCAACAGAGAACACAACCTATCAACTTCAAAAGGAACACATCTATAGTCTCTCTCTCTCTCTCTCTCTCTCTCTCTCTCTCTCTTAAAGAAAGCCAATGGCCAAAGTCCACATGTTGACAACAGTTCCCCTCCGTCTCCTATTAAGAGGACCCCCTCCTCCAAACAAACAAAAAAAAAAAAAAATCAAAATCAAAGGAACTATGATTAGGCAAGCTTTTTTCTAAGAGAGAATTATGCATTGCTCTATTAATATTTAACTCTTTACTGAATTTGTAATGCTAACGTATGCCTACTCATGACCAGCATATGTTTTTTTTAAAAAAAAAAATTACTTCCCCATTACTATATACAAACACATGCGCCACTAATCCCTTTTTTTTTTTTTTAAGTGCATCTAATGAGATATGATAGCATAGGCCATCACTCTTTCTGGTCTTTTTGATCTAGGGGAGGATAGCTATCAAGGATTTTAGTCCCTCTAACTTAAACAAAACTTTGAGTTGCGGATTAATTTAATTAGTCACATGTGTGATTGTGTTTAATTAATTTGGGTATTATAGATAAATAAGAAAACAGTGCTTACCCATAATATAGCAACCATGTCCGAATCACTTAACTGGTCCTCTTTAGGCAAGGCTAGCAAAGCACTAAGATAATCATTAATCTCATGATCATCACCACTCATGAAGTTGTTGTAGCACTCTCCACCAACTAATGATGTTTTTCTTTCTTTTACTATTTGACCCACGGCACTCTTGACCTTAGCCGCTAATCTATGACACTTTCTCTTGACCCCAAAAAAGTCCAAGAACCTTAGAGGAAAGTAATCCTCCAAATTAAATTTCGAAATTAATTCATACCCTTCGTTGACCATCTCCCCCAACCGTTGACCAGCCTCCTTTTCCAAACCTAAACGGGTACCAAAAACACTCTCTAGTACGTTAGTGAGAGAACCCTTTTGCAATATTCCCCTCAGTCCCACAAACCCTCTCTCCCCCATCTCCACCCCCACGCGCGCCAACATCTCGTAGGCCACGCGCTGCCGGAGAACCTCTAGGCTGGCAATACGCCTAGGGGAGAACATGTGAACCGCCGCGATTCTCCTCAGGTGGCGCCAATAGGCCCCGGCTGGGGCGAAGCCGATGGCGCGCTCGAACATCAGCAGCCGGGCCGAGTCCTTGATCGGACGGTCAGTAAACGACGACCCGCCCAGGATTTCCTTGGCGGTTTCAGGGTGGCTACTGATGACCACGCGCGTAAAGCCGAGGCTGAGGGCCATGAGGCGCTTGGAGCCGAACGAGGCCGCCAAGTCGGCCAGCTTGCGATGAGCTAGTGGGCCCGCCATTTCGGGTATGGCTCCCAGAACGGGCCAGCCCATTGGGCCTCGGAGTTTCGGGAAGCGGTGGTGGTTTGACTTTGACCATGCAAAGCCTCCGGGGACAAGCCAGCAGTTGAGGAAGGAGAATAATAAGGAGAAGAATATTGAGAGAATGAGAGTAAAAGGCCATGGTGTTTGGAACAATACAAACCCAAAGCAAAGGAGTGTTAAGAGAGAGATTAATTTAGCTAGAAGAAATGGTTTCATTATCGTAAGATAAGATATTGAAGTGAAATGGGGTGCTTGTGATAATTGGAAGAGGAAAAAAAAAAAAAGAAGGCTAGTGGAGTTATCTAGACATGGACATCTGTCATGAGGATTCGTAGGGAGTAGTGATTAGTATTTATATATGGGATTTTGTGGCAAAGTCATGAATTGGGGTTAAGCATGTATGGTTAGTTTGTTAACTAGGGTTAGCACGCGTAAGGGACCCCCGTGTTATGTTTATGTTTCTTTCTAGAATTCGGGGTAAAGCGATTAGGATTTCGGGTTAAGCACGTGGTTAGCTGGTTAACCAGGGGTTTGCACACGTACGCCCCTAGTGCTACGTTTCTTAGCTTTGTACTATATTAAACTAAGAAAAACAATACTCTAAAGCATTAGAGTGATCTCCAACACGACGAGAATATATAATTCTTTTATTATTATGTGATTTAATGAATAAATTATATCTTAGTAGAATTATAATTTTTATCGATCGGAGTTTTTTTGGAGTAGCTGCTAGCTAGATATGTTTTTGTGGATGTGCCTGGGAGTTAAGACTACAATATTATATACTCTTGTGATGATTTTCATACTCTTCAACGATGTGCTAGCTTAGTTTATAAGATTCATTAGTGTCGGATTTTCCTTTTATTTTATGTAATATGGACCAATTAAAGTTTTTGTCGCATGGGGTTTAGAAAATTGCATATGAAAACGTAAATAATAGTTCACACACCTTTACACAAATTGTAATAAGCGTTAACAAGCTGATCATTGCTAGTGTTTATACACTATATATAAAGGGATCGAGCCAGAAAGAAATCTATGATAATTGATAACACCTAGAAAGGAAAGTAATACCGAGCAACCGACCACCGACTAGTTCATTCAGCTAAGGTCACTCTCCCTTTTAACACGTTGTCTTCCAAAACGTTCGGTTCATTCAGCTCAGTTTTCTACTTTCCTTTTCGTCATTATTTTATAGCTATATGAGAATAGCAATTAATCAATGGTGTCGTCTAGCTACGAAGCAAAGCACGTGCCACATGGTATAGATATAACTTATATGCAATACTCGTGAAACAAATCCATGCAAATTTGTGTGGTAATTTTTCTAAAGCTGATCCAAGTCAAGAATTTTCGTTGAACCTATTTTTCCTTCCATTATTAATTGCCATCATTTCTGCATTGAAAAGTAGCCAAGTATCGAACGTGAAACCTCACCAATTTTTTTTAATATAATATAATACTTTTTTAATGATGAGACCCACAACTTTAGAATAAAAAAAATTCTCTCGTCCTTTCTTTTTTTTTTTAATCCTTCTCTTCTCTGTCTCCCTCACCCGATCCCTCCATTTTTCCTCCCGGTTAGAGCAACATAGCCATCCCTTCATTGTGTGAGCCACTGCAAAAGCTCCTCCAGCCATCGGTAATCAATACCAATTGTCCAAATGTTGGTGTTATTCTTACTAGCTATCCATGTGTCTCTGAACTGGTGACATTATATCCACTAACTGTCCACGTATCCTTGCTATCCAGGAATGCCTTTAGCTTCAGGCTGAGACGGAGAGGCGGGAGTGGTCACCTGTAAAGACTCTCTGATGCTTAAGTCAGTGATTTATCCCTGAGACTGAATAGTAGGGATTTAGTTTTTCTTTGTAAACGTTTTTTTTTGTATTTCTCTCTCTTTATGGAGGAAACAAGGCTTATATATATAATCCTGGAACTGGGAGTTTTCTGGCTCTCAATCACATGATCGAGTACCTTTTTTCTATCATGACTTACTCCAAAAATCACGGGTCGTGGTTACCGTGACCTTTCTTACATCGTCACGGCCTATTTTCCGCCGTCCCCTACGACTCCAGCCTGTCGGGGGTGAGATTTTGACAAGCCGCCGTTCGTACGCGCACCTACCCAGGATCGCATTAAATATTCTGTCTAGGTCTGGAGCGGTGAGCTGCTTTCCACAGTATTCTGGCGGAACACCCTTGAGGATCCCGACCCCCAGTTATCGAGGTAAGAATCGGACTGACCTGAATCCATCCAAGGTCTGAGATGGGTTCGGCCCTGGCTTCTGACCGCCCATGGGCCTATGCGGTACCAAATGCGACACGCGTGGCTTTTAATCTGTCACTCTGGACACGTGTCGGACGGTGTGCCCCGCTTGTGACCTGTTTTGCCACTTAATCGTCTACGTGGTGTATGATTTAGGAACGGGTCCCACACCATATTAGCTCGCCACGAAGCTCCAACTGCCACTCCCAAGCCGCCGAACCATCATTTTGTCAGAAAAATACGAAAAATGTCCGCGGGAAGATTTCAATTCCAATGCTATTTCTGACGATTTCAAGCCACAAATTTGGGCTTCTTGGATTCATCTCGACACATGGATTGTCATGCTATATGGGCTTCTTGGATTCATCTCGACACATGGATTGTCATGCTATACATATTTCGACTTAACCTTGCTCGGATTGAATTTTTCCATTCTTGATAATTTTGAGTTATTCTTAGTTTTGCATTAAAATTTTCTAATTCAACTATTAGATCGTAAAATAAACTTCATATTTGTGATGTACTCGTGAAAATAAGAAATTTGATATATAAATATATATATATATATTGATTATGTTTGGTGATGGACACGAAAACAAAATCTAACGGCTCAGATTTGTTTAATTTTGTGTGTCACGGTGTTAGGTTTCAACTCAAGCCTAAATTGGTCAAGCCATATGTCTAACCTAGCTAAATTGGGTGTTAAGAATTCAATGGAGATATTCATTTCTCTATTCGAGATCCCGTTAGAAAATCAAATTTTTAAACCTACTAATCAAAGGTTCGAAAATGACGCATGACCCTCCGAACAATACCCAAATGACGCCAGACGTCTTCTATAGTACCATAATATTATTTGGACATTCAATTGAGGTAAGGGTTCAATTACTTGATTTTATACATGATTTAATTTAAAATTTTCATTATGACTGTTTTGTAAAAAATCGTGAATTAAACAATATTTTAATGAACTTTTGAAAAATCTTGGGTTATTTTGGAATTGGACTGTGTGACTTCTATACGTATTTATAAAATCGTGATCTTGGAGTGATTTAGCAGATTTCCTATCCAAGGCATAGTAAATTCTAGAATAATATTAAGCAGAGTTTTAAAGCATTGTTTGGTTATATTCGACATAGTTATTGCATATATCTTGTTACGTATTATACATACCATAGGATCATACATGAGATACATCTTAGGTATCACAGTGTTATAGTAGGTGGACCAGTATACACCCGCCTTC
This sequence comes from Parasponia andersonii, assembly GCA_002914805.1. Taxonomy (NCBI): domain Eukaryota; kingdom Viridiplantae; phylum Streptophyta; class Magnoliopsida; order Rosales; family Cannabaceae; genus Trema; species Trema andersonii. Next base: position 319,388 of record JXTB01000243.1, on the reverse strand, counting down.
AATAAGAGCCCGTAAACCCGCGTAGAGTTTTTCTGATTACTCTTACTCGGTAGGTGTGAGATTTTAGTTGCCCTTCCAGTTCGATAAACTTAGACACATGGGTATCTCTCTAGTCTTTTTGGATAAGTATTAGGCAAAGAGTACTTAGTACATATAGTATAAGTTAATCTAGTTCGTGATGAGAGAATATGAGCTCATGAGATTGATAGATTTATGATATATACAATCTTGAGATTTCTGGTTTTAGTTTTGAGCATATGATTATTATGAAGAATAATTATTTTATAAACTTGGTTTATATATAGGATTTAGAAAAGGTATTGACCGTACATATATTCAAAAAGGTCATTGAGTTTCTATGAGTATTCACATGCTCACCCCTACTCCTTTCCACTTTCAAGTGTTAATTTATTTTGTGGTAATTTTTCTGGGGGCTTGACAAGCATTCTTGATATTGTGCATACAGTTTTAATTCTCTTTATTAGTTGGTACGTACTCTGTATCATCTTCCCTTTTTATGTCAAATTTATTTAATCAATATATTTACTAAGTGGATGTATGAGGATATATTTTGCTATTAAATTGAGCTCTTAGAAATACAAATAATTTTATGTGAATTATTTGGATATTGGATTCATTTTATGGAACTTCATGATTTTAAATGAAAATTTTCCAAATAAATTAAATGATATTCTTCTAAATATTAAGTGTATATTTTTTAGAGAAATTAAAAATAATGGGAGGATTCTTACTTTTGAATTTTGCATGCTTTTAAGAACTAAAAATTAAAATTTAAATATTAAATTTGTTGGAATTTTGTAAAAAAAAATTATTGGTTATCACTATTTTAACCTAAAATTACTAAAAGTCACGACTATACTAAAAGTCACGGCCTTGGATTTTTAGTCGTGACAGTTTTGGTATCAAAGATTCGGGCTTCAGATCCATCTGGGATCTTGCTTATGTTATTTTAGTATTTAAAAGGGTTTTAGAAAAGAAATTTAAAAATACCTCATACATCACTTAGAAATTAAATAAATATGATTCCTTTACTCTTGATTTATTCTGAATCTTTTGTTCACTTTCCTATAGTATAACATTGGTATCCTTGGGATAGTTATACCCTAAAATTTTAGTCTCAAAAGTGTTGAGAATGACATGAGACTAGTAAATTCTACTATTGTCAAAAAAATTTCAGTTCAAATGGGCATTCGTCCTTGTATTTTTATGTCTATGATTATGCTAAGTTATGTGAACCTCATAAATTCTAAAATAGTAATTCAATATCTTGTATCTTGATTGCATAACTTGACATTATTTGTACTTGTAGGGTTATGATTTGAACTTCTTAGAAATTGTTTATATGTGATTAATCTGTTTGAGTGTTTGATAAATCATTTCTATAATCTTGTATCATGCATTGGTAGGATGTTTAGATGGTCATCACATATTATTTTTTTATTCATGAATTGATACAATAATACGAACTTGGTTACAAATTAAAAATTATTCTTTTCCAGTCTTATCAAATTTGGTTTTCGTAAGGTAATTTTTGAATTAATAAAATTTGGTTAAAATTAATATAATATTATTTGGGTTTAAAACTTTTAGAAATTTGAAATTGACAATTTAGAACGGATACAATGTAGACCCTTGCAATTCATCATTGCAGCATGTTTGCTTATAAAGAGATTTTGAATATTTTGTTAAAAAATTTTGAATAGGATTTGGTAAAAGTAATTTATTATTCAAGAAATGTACGATTCTAGAAATTTTTGGGCTATTAGAGATTTGAGGTTTGTCTATTTACCCTATTACAAAGTTTGAATCTTGGTTTATACTAAATTTAGTTGTGGTACCAAAGTAATCCTAATTTACATTTGGTAGTGTTAGTTAGAAAATATTTTAGGTTAAGGTAATTATTATGAACTAAAAGTTCCAAGTATTTTTCCTAATTTTAAACTTAAAAAAAAAAGTTTAAGACATGATAAATTAGATTGAAATTTTTTGGAAAATTCCAAATGGATAATTTTGGGTTTGAATGAGGTAGACATTTGTATTTTACCAATGAATTATCTTTGTTTTCAACGTAACCACATACCTCTTAATTTTGAATAACGATTGGGTGCATGAAATTTACATATTTAAGGATTATATTCTTTAAAAAATAATGGTACCACTTGAGATTAAGGTTTGCTAAATTGCCAGCATTATAAAATTTAAGTAACTGATTCACTTAAAACTAGTTATGGTACTAATATGTTCTCATTGTAAATTTAATAGTGTTAATTTAGAACTAGTTTTGAATATATTAAATGTGGTTATTAAAAAAAATTATTGAGTTTCTATTGTTACATGATTTTGAATCTAAATGAAGCTTTAGAAAATTTATTTACAAAATAATATTTATGATAAAATTTATGTGGTAACTTCTGGCAAACGTCTGATTTTTTTTAAAGAAATTATCGATATGATTTAATGTGGTATGCATATAAATTCTTAAAAACTTGTGTATATATTTATAAAAGTTAAATGTATAATATCTTATTATAAAAACTTTGTTAAGTAAAAAATTGGTTATGCGAACTTGTTTTGAACCTTATATACGTGGAGAAATTTTATATTTTGAAAACTTAGTTTAGAAATTTGTGAAATTTTATTATTATTACCTTATTTGTCTTATTGCTTGGATTTAATCCTTGTAAGCTTTTCATTATATACATAGCATGTTTAATGATGAATATGTGATGCTGCTATTTACTAAAATTGTGAATTCTTTATATTCAATAGATATCTTGTTCACTGGATAAGTGAATCAAGCTGGACTGATTTGCATTATTTATCTTAATTGGACAATTAGATATTTTTGTAATTTTTTTAACTTAATTTTCTAAATATTAGGAACTCCTAGTATTGGAGGCTTAGGATGACTTTGCATTTAAGAATTTAGAAAATATATATATTAGTTTTGAATACCTCAATCTTAGGGAAACTTAAATGATGCATGATGATATATGGTATCTTCTTTGAAGTAAAAATTTTAACTATTTGATTTATGAAACTTAGATTTTCAAATAGACAAGAGCTATGGAATGATATGCTTGACAAATTGAGTGAGATAAAAAAAATTTAAAAAAATTAAAATTAAATTAAATTTACACTTGACACACTCAATTATTTTCTAAAACGTTTTATAGGTTTTTTTATTGTTAAAATGACTTTTAAAACTATTTTTAATAAAATTATTAGAATGTGGTATTTTAAAGTTATGACACCTAAAAAAACCCTCACTAATGTATTACTTAAAGATTTTCATTAATAATAATTATGGAAAATTATTTGCATAATGTGATTTCTTAACAAAAGGAAGACATGCTTTTGAATCTCGTAAAGATACATATTTGAAACTTTGGAAAAAGTTTTGAAATTTTAAGAAAATTTCTATTATGTTTAACTCTGATTTAAGAGAAATTGATATGTATTAAGTACTTGATAGTCTAATTAGTAAACTATCTATCAAGCATAAAAAAAATGTCTTCTTATTCTACTTACTTAGCCTAGTAAATGGAGTTAGAGTTCTAAATATCAAACTGATTGACTAATAATGACAAGATTCAATCTTGTTGGTGTATTTCCTCTTAGTGTTACTGAATGGGTACTATTTGAGGTACCTTACTTATGTTGACTTTTAAGAATCTTTGGAGATTCTGATTAAAATCTATTATAGATTAGAGTCGTCATTGAGTTCGTTGGTATTGAGTTCAGCTTGTGACTCATTACTAGATTTAAGTTGGATCCAAGCATCATTATGGTAGTATAATTGATGACATAAGGATCAGTCTACTTATGAGTCTATATTGAGAATTATTAAACTCTACCATTAAATTTTCAAAAGCAATACTTAAAGTTCATATTTGGTTTGCCAATAGCTAAAGTGAAACCTTATTGTGAACTATTATAGTATTTTTATATGCTCCTAATCTTTGTGCTACATATTTTCAAAACTATTTTTTATTTAAAAATAAAATGGGGTTAGATTAGAGACATGTATCACTACAAACACAACTTATTCTATTAGAATCTTATTTCTGGGTATTGTAGTATTGTTAACAGTTTTATTTACATATTGGTATAGAGTCATTTCTATATGACTTTCTTTTGTACCAAAGACTTAGACAGTCTTTAGAGGTAAGTGACGATCTGGATGATTTTTAGAATCCTATGTTGAGCAAAGAGACTTAGAGAGCCTTTAGATTTAATTGTGGTATGGATTATTATGATATGATGTTACCTTAGATAAAAGAATTAGGAAGCCTTTGGACAATATTTATTACGTGGATACTTGCATTTTATATGCTTAGATTGTAGTAATTTAGCTGGTGGTATTTGTTGTGCTATGTATTTTTGTGTTGATGATTTCTTATTGTGGAAGTTCTAGTTTTGTTCTTTACTAGGAATATTTTTGTATATAGTTATTATACGCTCATTATGAGAAATGGTAAATGACTTATATCACTTTATTCTTGTTGTTATTTTAATCTCTAAACTCGTCTATCCCATGTGTAGTGTAACACAAGTAAAATTATTTTCCATTTCAAAATCCTGTTAGGGTGAAATCTTGTGTTGATGAGAATCTTGTTAGAGTCATTAGACTCAGTAATTATTTAGGACCAAGTTTAACTGCAAGTAAATAGAATTATCCCAATATATTATTCATCTCGTATAATCTGAGAGTGGTATTGTATGTGCCTGTTATCTAATCTATTAGACTTATTTGGTGCCTGACAATCAATATTCTGTTATAGAAGTCTTGTGTTTTTAACTTATGTCCTTGGTTAACGTTATTATTTCTATAATTAATTACTAATTTGAGGTTATCGTTTCTAATCTTTTGTGTCGAGGTTTTATACCTATCAATGATTCATCTTGTGATTGTATGTCTCTTTGTGTATATCTCTATCACATACCTTTGTGTGACATTATTGGCGTGTTGATGGGATTCTAATACCAGCACAAAGTTATGTTACATACTTCTTAATTTACCTAGTGTTTGGTTTGATATTTATAATAATATGCTAAAGTGTTCACTCTCTCTTACTATGTGAGCCACCGTATAAGCTCCTCTGGCCATCATTGGTGACCAACACTAGCTCCCTAGATCAGCTCTCCACGAAGCTCCGCTATCACCCCCGAGCCGCCAGACCACTATTTCGCAGAAAAAATGCAAAAAATATCTGAGGGAAGATTTCAATTTCATGTCGTTACCGACGACTTCAAGCCGCAAATTTGGGCTTCCCAGATTCATCTTGACATGAGGATCATCATGGTATATATATCTCAACTTAACCTTGCTCGAAATGAATTTTGCTATTAAAACTAATCCGACCATTAGATCGTAAAATAAATTTCATATTTGTGATGTACTCGTGAAAACAAGACGTTTGATATATATATATATATTGATTGTATTTGGTGATAGGCACGAAAAACAAAATCTAATGGCTTAGATTTGTCTAATTTTATGTGCCACAGCGTTGGGTTTCGACCAAAGTTTAAATTACTTAAGATATATATCTAACTTAGCTAAATTGGGTGCTAGGAATTCAGTGCAAATATTCGTTTCTCTATTTGAGGTCCTATTGGAAAATCGAATTTTAAACCTATTGATCAAAGGTTCAAAAACGATGTCTGACCTTCCGATCGACACCCAAACTATGCTCGATGTCCTCCATAGCACCGTAATATTATTTGAATACTTGATTGAGGTAGAGGTTCAATTACCTGATTTTATATATGATTTAATTTAAATTTTTCATTATGACTATTTTGGAATTGGATTATGTGACTTCTACACATGTTTATAAAATCGTGATCTTAGAGTGATTTAGCAGATTTACTACCCAATGTACAGTAAATTCTAGAGTAATATCAAGTGGAGTTTTAAAGTATTGTTTGATTATATTCTGTATGATTATTACATATATCTTCTTAGATGTTATACACACCATAGAATCACACATGAGATACATTTTAGGTATCGCGGTATTGTAGTTGGCGGACTAGTACACCCGCCTTCGGTAAGAGCCTATAAACCTACGCGAAGTTTTTCTTATTACTCCTACTCGGTAAGTGTAGACATTTAGTTGCCCCTCCGGTTTGATAGACTTAGACACATAGGTATCCCTCCACTTTTCTGGGATAGGTATCAAGCAGAGAATACTTAGTACACGTAATACGAGTTACTCTAGTTCGTAATGAGAGGATGTGAGATCATAGAATAGGTTGATTTATGATATGTACAATCTTGTGATTTCTAATTTTGGTTTTGAGCATATGATTATTATGGAGAATAATTATTTTATAAACTTGGTTTATAAATAAAATTTGGAAAAGGTATTGACCGTGCATATATTTAAAAAAGTAATTGAGTTTATACTGAGTATTCACATGCTCATCCCCTACTCCCTCCCATTTTTAGGTATTGATTTATTTTGTGGTAATTGTTCTGAGGGCTTGACAAGCATGCTTGGCATTGTGCATATAGTTCTAATCCTCTTCATTAGTTGGTTTGTACTCTGTATCATCTTCTCTTTTTTATGTCAAATTTATTTAGCCAATAGAAATACAAATGATTTTATGTGAATTGTTTGGACATTGGATTCATTTTATTGAACTTCATGATTTTAAATGAAAAGTTTCCAAATAAATTAAATGGTATTCCTCTAAATATTAAGTGTATATTTTCTAGAGAAATTAAAAGTAACGAGAGAATTCTTACTTTTGAATTTTTGCCTATTTTTGAGGACTAAAAATTAAAATTTTAAATATTAAATTTGCTGGAATTCTGTAAAAAAAAATTACTGTTTATCATTATTTCAACCTAAAATTATTAAAAATTACGGTCTTAGATTTCCGCTTGTGTACAAAAGTTGTAACCGTTTGTTTATACCTTATATTCACAATATTTTTAGCTTTGTGCCATAGGAAAACAGTAATATTTCGATGTACCGTATATTTGTAATACTTTTTATTTTTAAAGGTAGAACCCTTAAAAACCCATTAATTATTGGATAATTGATCTACCCAAAAGGTTAGCAGTCTAAAAGATCATTTAAGACTTAATTGGGTCGATCTCAAAATCAATCGTGAGCAGAATTGGGAAGGCCAATTGGAATTGGACCCACTCTCAGATCCGGGCCGGCCTGGGATCTTTTAACCCAACTGAGTTATGTCCTATCCGATTGTGTACTTAAATATGGGCCGGGTTACTCTTGATATGTCATTCGTTCAATCAAGTTCATGTTTTTCATACTAATTCATAGCAAAAATTTTGTGCATGGTTTTATATAATACTGCAACCCCATATAACAGGCAAGAATCATTCGTGGTTTTATTCCATCAAAAGTCAGTTGTTAAAAACTATTAGTAACATCCAAGGAATCAGTACGGAAGACCTTATTAGTGCTCATAGGTCGTTTTTATGGCCAGATTCAATAAGAACAGTACATGAAAAAAGAGACGATTGGCATTAGATTAGATTCCTAACTTCATACCCTCAAAGTATATGTAAAGGTGCTCTATATAATATTATATTAAAGGCATTATAAAGCAAAAACGTACCAAATCTAACACTATGGGAAAATGTACTCGAAACTGATAATTAAACAACCAGCAGCAATAGCAGATAATGATCACTAGATTTTATCATCATATTCGCCAGGCCCCTATAGAGTGGTACAGGAACAAATCTTAAGTATTGGTAGACTAGTGGTACCGGCCTCCTTAATTTCTACATTTTAAAATTGAGTCAGGTGACTAAGTGGAAGACTTAAAGAAGAAAAAAGAGTATAACATCCTATTAATTCGTCAAAAACTAAAAGCTATAGCCTAGGCGATATTGAGAGAGAGAAGAATTAGTCGAGCTGAAAGTAACATCCAACTTAACTATTGCACAACAATTTCCATTTTGCATCCAGTAATATTGGCACCCAACATATCGGGACCATAAGGAAAGCTATGTATCATGTTATAGGGCCAAAACGATCAATAATAATGATAAATATTGACCAATAACACTCCCAAAAAGATAAATAAATACATAAATTTATCACGCGGAGACGTGGACGCCTCTCCACCGGCAAAGTTTCCACATATGTGAATATATTTTAATACCATCATTAATTTTTATAATGGGGACTAGCCATATGGGAGTTGAGGACTTTCTTTCCTTTGCGGAAAGATCAGCATGCCCGAAGGAGGAAATATTAAACACTCCATAAAATCCAATTCAAGCTGTATGTCCTTATAGTTATTGGAGGAGGCAACAAAACGATGGACCTATTAGAATGAGACAACCAAAATAATGGACCTATTAGAATGAGAAAGTACTGAACTTAAAACTAATCTTCCGACAACGACTACCAATTGGGTATCTCAACCAACAGAAATTAATGGATGAGGATTTCTTAAACAGAATACAAAGTAGTTTTCTTTCGATCACCCAATAAAAATAAAAATAAACAAAATTCTTCTACGCAGATCCTTGTGGGCAATCTTTTATTTAATAAAATAGAATTAAAAAAACCTCAAAAAAACCAACCAAAGTGGAATTCCAATGCTTTTGTTTTTTTATATGTATACTTTAGAATTATCGTCGTACTACTTCCCAACCACACATAAACCACTGTGCATGTTAAAAACATAATTTAATTGTCATTATCTTAGCCCAAAGAGATTTCTTTCCAGTAATGGCAAGTTATCCAACGCATCTCTGCCAGCTTACCCTCTACTACGTGCCATTAAGAGTAAGTGGTGAGGACTACGTCAGTAAAGATAATAAAGAAACATTTTTAATAATTATTACTTAAAACAACCCCTGCCTCGTACGTATAACCCATGTTTGGCCTGGGCCACTGATAAGTCTGCCTGCTTCTATTTTTTCATCAAACCAATATTAGAGGAGACAAGAGACCTGGCCACGACCCTTCATTTGGGTTAGAAATTAAGCTTATGAAAGGTCATTTAGAAAGGGAGCAATCTGAATTACGGAACTTGTTAAGCTCGAACACGTTTGATCAATTTTGACCATATATTGAGGTAAATCGATGATGCATATGATGAAATCTGAATCATTCGTTGATGTAAGTTTCACATTTGATTAATTGGTTTACATCCGACGACATAAGATAATAACTCTAGAATTAAAATATTATTATAATTGACAACTTTAATCCAAACTAGCTGAGCACAAAAAAAAAGGGTAAATGAAGAAAATGTAGGGTATAATCATTAATCTATATATATATATATACTTTTAAGATCTTAAGTAAATAATTAATGATTCCAAGGAGAAACGAAGTTTTTCTAAGTTGTGTTTCAAAAGTATTTTATTAATAGCTAAGCTACCAGAAGAATCACTAATTTTGTGGCTAATGATTTGTCACGTATGGAGCCTGTTTTTAGAAACGTATGTTGCTAAACGAGGAAAGTGGTTATGCTTCACAGAAATTGGATCCCACCGCATCGTAGCGAAATTAAGAAATGTATGTTGCTTTAAGAGTATGGCCATTGTTTTACTCTCGAAAAGGATTGTCCAATCACTTTTGATAGATCTCATCTCCAGAAACAGATACGCTCTACCGAATCTTATAAGAGCTGGAAATTATTGTTTTAAGTCTCAGTCAGAAAAAAATGATTCGAGAAGAAACGGACTTAACCAATGTTAAACTAGATTCATATTGCCACGAAGATTAGAGCTTATTAACATGTACGCGTATTTAAGTGTCTGGCCCAACGACATAAATTAGTCTCACGACTCACCTTACGAAATTTCTCCATATGGTTTGCCAAGTCCTTATTAAAGAGACCCCAACAATTGAAATTGGAGCAAATGCAATGAGCGACGAAAGCAAATCCGTATAACAGTTTTTTTTTTTTTTTTTTTTTTTTAAAATGAAAGAGAATTTGAAAAAGGTTATATCACAAAAAGAACGGTATTATCTGCAGCAACAGGGATGGTATTAAATAGTGGATGAACAAGACAATGAGCTACACATTCCTGATTTCCCATTGGGCCGAATATGGGCATAATATATGGCTAAATGAGCATTTCTTCTTCTAACGGCACAACAAAATAGACAAGGGTCATGCAGTAAAACTAAAACATCAGTTTAGTCAAGAAAATGACCAAATAACTACTTGGGACGCTACTTCACTTATTTTTTAAAACTCCAATAAATTATCAACACCATAATGCTAGGTTTTACAAGTCCTTGTTCCATCAGTAGCAATGCAGCATGTTAATAACTTGAATTCACATTAACTAGAACGGCAAATTGTTAACTTAAACAACTACACCGTATGCCAAATGGCCCCTATATATTTTGTAGATTGGTAAGACGATCATGAGTTTTATTTTCGGTAATTTGGTTCTTATGTCTTATAAACATGTCAAAATCCCGGACAAGACGATCATGAGTTTTATTTTTTGGCTTCTTATGTCTTATAAACTTTGGCAGATAAGTCCCTTTCGTTGACAGTTATTAAATATTTGATAAAAAATTGAGCATGTGCTTGCAAGGTTTTTCAAAGGTAAAATCGTTATTTTAGGAGCACTATTTTTTTTTTTGAAAGAATTTACTAGCACTAATTGGTTTGGAAAGAAAATAAAAGAAAATTTAAGACTCCATTTAAACCTTGGATTTTTGGAGGGAAACAAATTAATTCTAAAAAATTTTATTTTCTCTTGTTTGGATTAAAACCGAAGGCGTAGAAATTTTTTTTTTTAAGAAAAACGAGAATTTGTTTTAACACTATCATTTAGTATTTTGACAAATTAATTAGTAAAATAAAAAATGTCTAAATAAAATTCTATATACTGAAAAAGTATTTTTATCTTTCTTTTTTCACGACTTTTTCCTTCCAATTTTTTTTTTCTCTAAAATCCTGGTTCCAAACGGAGCTAAGGGTTTGAAAATTTGGAAATTTTTATTTCCATGCCAATTAGTGCTAGTGAAATACCATTTTCAAAATCCCTACACGAGACTTGTACACGCTTTATTTCATCAAATACTTAACAATCATTAGCGAAAAACACTTGATCTAATGTTTTTCAAAACTTGTGGCCTAATTTTATTTTTTGGAAAAAAATAACTTGGAGCCTAATTGCTAGAAAGAAAAGTTCGCCAATCTGCAAAAAATATAGGAGGCAAATTGTGATCAAACCACCGGAAGGTTTGATAATTATCCATTTTCTATTAAGCCAATAATAGAAGTAATGCCAAGGACGTAAATCTATCTTTTACTAAATTCCGGTTTTAGTGCGGAAATTAACTAAAAATAATTTTAACTATAAATAAACAAAAGACAACTTATATAAATAATCTTCTACGAAAAAGCAGAGTAGGAACATCCTAATAATAATCAATAGCATACAGAACATATAATAAGATGATCTACCAAATAAAACTTTCACCAAAATTTGAACCTTCCAGCAATCACAACGATAAGTTTACCTTAACTCTCTAAATAGGATTTATCGAGGGGGTGGTGGTGGCATGTTGGATTTTGCCATTCCAACCCATGCCAAAAGTGCAACACCAAGGATAATCCATCCACATATATCATAACTGAGATTGCTGCTCTTCTTTGACTTGGAACTCTGAGATATGTTTAAAAAGAAAGAAAAAACCATTACAAGGAAGTCCCTACTCCCAACTAACTAAAGAAGCTTTTGTTTTTCCCCCCTTTTTTCTTTGTAGTGAATCTGTGCCGTTGAAAAAGGAAAAAGAAAAACATTTAGTGCATTTCCTGCCACTAATGGTTGGCGTGTCGGTCACGACAAGGCAACATCCATGTTATCTTGTTGAACCACTTGTACAGTTCAATGTTGTCTTCAATTGTGACATAGCAAGATGATAATGCTTATAAATCGCTCAAAATTATGCTTTTAACAAGCCTTTTTCAATCAGAATACTTCCATCATCTTCCAGTCAAAACAAGCCCAAGAACAGTGTCTGTGCGTAAGCTCAAGATTAAGAATTTACATGCATACTTAAAAAATGAACTTTATCTATCTAGATCCTATGAAGAGGCCCAATAAAACAATGTCTAACTACACATGTATCATAGACAAAACAACAAGAGTTGCAAGACTATAAGATCCATAAGATTAAGTTGGATATGGATACCTATAAATCCAATCAGGATTCTATGATTTCTTAACCAATTTGAGATAAATTGGCAATAATCAAGTCAAATGAAGACGCTGGGTTTGTCAAATCAGTCAGAATATTAAATTACTTCTAAAAATTTTGAAATGTATAATTGTGAGGCACATTAACATACCTTCTTGCTGAAGGAAGAATCAGATACAGCACTTGTCTGCAGACCAACTCCAAACTTATGGATCTCCGAGTGCAACTCTGAGGCCTAGGATGGCCAACAATGTCGTTGAGTCAAACTTGGATTATAAAGTTATACATATAAAGATCTATCACACAATTTTGAATTGTTGCACTAAATCTCTAATATCAATAATTCCGCTAAACAAATTGACAGAACACAAAGCTTGTTCACAGCAAGAAGATTATTTGTTTTAAACTACTAGCAACATATCATCAGCCATTGTCTTGGCAAGCTAATTATATGTTAAACTTCATCAATTTTACCACAGAAACCTTACTACATCTAATGATTGCCTAGGTTGCAACAACAGCAAGACTCCTCTTATGCACAAGAAAATTACAAATTCTATATCAGTCTTAAAGGCTGCCCTTATGAACAATTGGATCCCTCATTCTCTATTCTAATCACTGTCACACACACACACACACACACACACACACATATATATATATATATATATATATGTATGTATTCTTCTTTTCCTGATTACAACATTATATAAGCTATGATTAGCCTAATGCTTACCATTATGTCTCCATATAGCCAAACATAATCCCTTGTTGCAGAAAAATAAGCAAGTAGAACCCATGATACTTTATGGGTTACGACAATAACCACAAGTGGTTTCAAGATAAAGTAATAAATGGACTCATATGCTTGAGAATTGAGATGGCAATAAAAGGAAGAATATACACCAAAAACAACTGTAACAATTGGATTTTCCAAGCACAATGCAACTGAGCATTAAGTAAAATATTCCACACTCTCAGTATACCCAACCTTTTGAATCAGTAACTACTACCACTACGTGCAAGTTCTACCCAACATGAATGCATTAACCTTCCTTCCAATACATACCAAGTTAACTAAAGAATGTCCTCCCAAGTAAACAATAATAAAATTCCGCAAAAAGCAAATAGTAGTTCTTAGTTTCGTCTCCAAGGAAAGTAAACATACCTTAGCACTGATTTCCAAAGACTTGACGTATAGCTCATTACTAGGATCCTAAAACAACAAGTTCCACCAATAAGCTTCTCCTAGACTCGACTCGAAAACTTATAAAAATCCAAAACGATTTCAAAATTCAAGTAATACGCAACACATTACCTCGTCCAACGCCTTTTGGAAACACTCACTTGCTTTGTCGAAATAAGGCTTTGCCTCATCGAGGTTAGGCGTCATAAACGCAATAGAGGTATTAGCATTTGCTAGGGACCACAGAGCATCATGCTTCAAAGGATTAATGAGCAAAGCCTCCTCCAACTTTGAAATGCCATCTATATAATTGAGATCAAAAAGTCAATAGTGATCACCATTGATAACTTTACTCATCATATATATATATATATATATATACAATTCCACCTATCATATTCGTATAAAAATAAGAACAGTGCACTGTGTACCATTAATCATCGTCTCTGTCTCTGAAACGCTTTGAAACTGTGATAATTCGAGCAATGCTCCTCCCCATGTTGTTAAATTCTGCCGCCCCCCCCCCCCCAAAAAAAAATAAAAAAAAAAAATAAAAATCCTAAGACGCTGAAATTCTCAAAAAAAAAAAAAAAAAACAGTATGATAAAGGTAAAATCATGTCAGATGCATAACAGATAAGGTAAAAGCATTCAGATAACAAAGGTGAGTGAGATATATAGTATATACATATACTATATATATATATATATATATATATATATATATATATAGAGAGAGAGAGAGATGCGAACATCAGCATCAAGAGGATCTCTGGCGTAAGTAGATTCAGCAGCTTTGCGAATGTGCTCGAAGTGAAGGAGGCGACCGACGTCATCCTGAGAGAACTGCATGAGTGGCTGCCCTTCAGTTTGATCGATTGATTGCTTCTCTCTCTGTAACTCTTGCCTTTGCCGCAAATCAACCACTAGGGTTTGGATAGCAGTAACAAATTTTCAAAAAAAATATATATATATATATAAATAAAAATAAAATTGGAGAATGGAGGGAATGTTGACGCGGCCCCCCCACCCCCCCAGGAAGGCTACATGGGACCAAACCCAAAAGTGGGCCAAATCTATTTTGACGTCTTGACAACAGTTTGGGAAAGTTTCGAAAATAACATTAATTAATATTTTTATGCCAGAATTAAAGGACAAGAATTAAAACCACCAATAAACACTATATAGAAATTAACAATGAAGAAAGAATTTGCCAAATTTTAGTATTCAAACCCAATAAGTTACTTTCGGCCTAATTTCCATTAGAAACATTTTGGGAGGATTTGAACTTTTACCTATAAAAATCCAAAAGAATTACAAAAGTACGAAGGTTATGTTCTTTTTTTTTTTTTTTCCCGAGTACAGTTTTTATTAGAAAATTATCACTTTTTAAAATTTTTTTAGACAATATTATTTTTAAAATTATAACTAATTATCATATAATTTTGAATACTGGTTAAACACCAATGATATATTTTTTATAAATATCTTTGGTATAGTTACTAATTTTTACAGTTAGTTACTAATTATTAGTTTTAAAATAGTATTTTTTAAAAATATTTTTAGAAAATTATATCTTTTAATACAAATCATACCGGACTTAAAAAAACACTTACCATGTATTTTTCAAAATTTTTTCTAAAAAATGTCGTAAAAGCCTAATTTTCCAACAATTTTACACCTTTTATAAGCACCTCTCGCTCTAATTTGGTTAGTCTTACTAAAAATGTTCAATTTTTATTTTATTTTTTCTTTCCAGAAATTAGATCCATATAATAATTTGGAGAAAACTTGAAAAATCCAATTTCTTTAATTTTGTTAATATTTATATGATATTTATTATATTAGAAAAAACTAACTCGGATGCGTCTCACGAATTCCCAATCTCCGTTGAGGTGGGGCCATGGGCACCTGCTAGCCCTTCTTGTTGAATTTGTATTGACCAATTTGCCATTATTTTCAAAACTACCCTAACGTTGGTCATCATTCAGACTGTTCATCAATCTAGTTCATGCTATCTTCCTTATCACTCCTCGTACTCTGTGTCATTCTTTGATTTTTCCACTACCATGAGAGAAAGTTAGGAATCAGATGGGAAATGAGAAAGAAGGAAAAAAGAATAAATGATTCTCCTTACTGCTTCAAATCAAATCAGTGAGACTCATGAAATTCCCAAAATAGATATAAAACGAAACAAAATTTTTTTTTTTATTTTTTCAAATGTAAGGTCACCCAATGAGTAACTCGATGATGACTCCTACACCTAATGGGTGATGTGTTCACATAAATGTTATATGCCAAGTGACTCGACTCTCATAATTACTTGATTGGTGACTTGTTCACACAACTAAGACAGAGTCACCCACTATGTGACTTCATGATCACAAGTCACCTAGTGTGTGAATTGTTCACACATAGACCATGGAGGAATCATTAACTAGTTGATGCCCATAGTATATGGAGTCATCCATTGACGATTTCTACGGTCACCTAGTCACTGTGTAGGTTACTTATTCGCTCATGTATTGTGATTCATGATGAAACCCTATTTTCAAGTTATTGCTCGTTCACTGCTTCACTCTATATAGGTTCTCAATCGACAGTCAATGAAGGAAAATAACTCCATGATGAGTCTTACACCTAATTGGTAACATGTTCACACAAATATTATGGACTAAGTGACTCGATTCACGTGATTACTTGATTGGTGACTTGTTCGTGCAGCTATTGCACAGTCGCCCACTATATGACTTCATGGTCACACATCACCCGGTGTGTGAGTTGTTTATGCACATATTATAGAGGAATCATTAAGACTGTTGTTGGATCGGTTTCTCACCAGCCGTCCACGTGTCTCAGACCAGCTGTCCACGTGTCTCTGAATTGCTGATGTTGTATTCTCCAACTGTCAACGGGTCCTTGCTATTCCAAAGTGATCTGAACTCCAGGTAGGGTCAGAGAGGCAGGGGTGGCTACCTGCAAAGACTCTCCGATGCTTAAGTCAGTGGTCTTTCTTTGATTCAGGGTAGCAAGAAATTAGTTCTATATGAGTATATCTTTGTTTCTTGCGTGTAAGCTTTTTAATACTTTTTTTTGTATGCGTACATGCCTTCCTTTGGAAACGCATGGCTCATATATATATAGTCCTGAGATTGTGAACCACCTGCTTTACCATCTTAGGACTGAGTACCTTTTTCCTCCAGATTTTTTCCAGAGGTCACGGGCCGAGATTACCGCGATCTCCCCTGTACTACTGTAGCCTGGTTTTCGCCGTCTCCTATGGCTCGAGTCTATCAGGGGCGAGATTTGGACAAATCGCCGTTCTGTCAGGACGGCTTGCCCCATGCGCACACCTACTCAGGATCGCATTAAATGTTCTGTCTGGGTCTGGAGCTGTGAGTTGCTTTCCCTTGTATTCTAGTAGAAGACCCTTGGGGCTTCCGACCCTCCAGCTATCGAGGTAAGAATCGGACTAGGCAGAGTCCATCCAGGGTCTGGGATGGGCTCGGCCCTTACCTCGGATAGCCTAATGGCCGATATGGTATCATGTGCGACTCGCATGGCCTTTAGCTAGTCACTCTTGACACATGTCGGACGGCGGGCCCTACTCATGACCTGTTCTGCCACTTAATCGTCCACGTGATGTATGATTTGCGAACGGGTCCCACAACTGCCCCCATTTCCCTACTTGATGGATTTGTATTCGTCAAGTGGGGAAATCATTTACCGGTTCTTCTAATTTGAGGAATACACGTAGCTCTCCCTTGCCGACGCAGAGGCACGCCCTTCCATGTCACGAAATTTTTGAATTTCGAAATTCCGACTGTTTGGTCTCCTTTGCTCTCCCCTTTTCCAGAAAAACTCTTCGGCTCCCCCTCTATAAAAGCCGCACTTACGCTTATTTGCTACTTTACAAAAATCTTCAATTATTCTAGCCTCTTAAAATCCTAAGGTTTCCGACTTCCCCCTCTCAAGAGACTTTTGCACTTTCGATCGTATCCAGAGCAATGGCCTCGAGTCAAGATCAGGAATTACACCCCATCGTAGATTCAGAGTTAGATTCATTGAGGAGACAGCTCTGCCTCCCCGGCGGAGTGACGCTGCAAAGGGTCGAAGGCCCCGCGGATTGGTATCTTCGTCCCTCTGCCCCTGAGGGCTCTATTATCTTGGGTAGAAAACATCTAAAATGGCTACGATTCCCTCTTCCTCCTCTGATCTACCAATTCTTCACTTTGACGGGGATTCATCCGATACAGTCAAACATGGTCATGATTCTGATGGGGCTTTCTACCCTGTCAGTTCTCTATAACCTGTATATCGACCTGGAGGTGGTCTTTTATGCTTACAAACTCACCCTCATCTCCAAGAAGAGTTCCTACCCTACCTTTTACCTCCAACCGCTACCGAGATGTCATATCTTCTGGGGCTTGCTGAGGTCAGACAAGCAATGGGACTCCCACGCTAGGCTATACACCGTTGGAGGGGCGTGGTGCTCCCCTTGGGTGAATGGCGAGCACTTCCAAATTCCCTCAGCTTTCCTGTAGAGTAAGTGCTAGGTCGTGATTTTCGGGTCTGCGTTCTCCTCGTCTGTTATTACTCACGTTATTTTGTTTTGTGCAGCCTCGGCAGAAGAGAACAAGTTCGAGCCGCATTTGTCGGCAGGGTGGCTCAAAGGCATGGGGGAGATAGTCATCTTCGGATCTCCTGGGGACTGCCGGCACATCTAGGATGTCCTCAACCCCTTGGTGATGAATATGATGCCTAGGACGGTTTCATACCTTCCCTTCCCTCTAGATACTTGGGTCATCACAGAGCATCTGCAGAGCCGACTTGACGCTTCTGCCCTGAACCGATTCCGCCGGGATGAGCATGATCGAATCGCCATGGTAGGTCGACAGGTTATGGCTTCAAGCTAATTGGCGGGCTCTAATGACCTGGTGGCGCTGTCTAGCCACGAGCTCGAGGAAGCCGTGAAGTTTATGGCCGATGAGTGCGTCAGGCTCCGCAGGGAGGAAACCGTCACCCCCAAGAGGGCTAGGGGTGGGTTCATTTTCGTATCCTTGAGCTTCGTGGGTCGGATTATGGCCGTGACCTAAACATGTTGCTTGTTCTTTGTAGATTCTGAGATGGGCCCATTGGCTGACCCTTCCCCCGTCAAGGGGGGAGTCGCGGGACATAAGGCTCACCCCAAGGCACCTGCTGGCTGGCATCTCGTGGTGCCCTCAGGAGATGAAGTGCCTGCGGTCCCCCGCTCCGATGCAGGCAGACCTCCATCAAGGGGAACGTCTGCCACAAGGACCGTATACGGCGAGGAGATGCCTCTGAGTCTGGCTGGGAGGTCTGCTGCACCAACCTCGTCTACCCCTGACTCCGGTTTGAAATCGGGTGCTACTTGCCTCAGTGGGGAGATCGCTAAGCTCAGTAGGGGGGCTCTGAGGTTGAAGTCTCGGCTATCTTCCCCTCCCCCGGTCCCAATAAAGTGGCGTCATGAGGTCGGCTCATCTAACGAAGAAGAGGGTCGGGCGGAGAAGAGGGGCAGGGTTGCCCCTTCGTCTGACAGTGATGACGACGGGGCCACGCTGACCCTTCTAAGAAGAAGAAGGTCCGTGCGCAGTGGCCCGCCAAGAGGAGATGCACCACCTCCCACCGTGGCCGACAGCGCTCTCGGTGGCACCGAGCTTTCCTCTGTCCCTACCGCCACTGCTTCGGGGGCATGCCCAGCTGGGAGAGAGGGTGCCCTCACAGCTAGTGGGGCGGAGCCGTGTTCTCCAGGCACGGGCAACACCCAAAGAGAGGGTCCAGCTACAGAGCCGGAGCTAGAAGCGCTCTCTTTGGAGAACGTCGAGCTTGTCACCAGCCGTACCTTCGCGTAGGTTTGGTCCACTCGGTTGCTTCTATATTTTTCAGCATCTTTGCTAGATGCTGACCCCCCTTTTTTGGTTTAACTTGCAGCTGGCCACCATCCGGTCTTTCTATTCCTCTCACGTCAAGGATTTGACCGAGGAGCTAAGCTCCCGCTCTGCACTAGCCGAGCATAGCGAGGCCGCCCTCACCGAGTTAAGGTCTGACTTCGATTTATATCAGAGTCTTAAGGAGGCGAGGGTCAGCAGCATGGTGGCTCATGCTCTGAGTGTCGAGAGGACCAGGTGCGAGGAGCTGGCTGCGAGACTGGTCGAGGCAGAGGCCGACAAACTTGCTCAATCTGAGGCCGCCAGACTGGCTCAGAACGAGCTAAGGGTCAAGGAGCAAGAATTGCAGAGCGCGGGGGCAGAGATGGGACTGGCTTTCATCGCTCGTGACAGGGCTGTTGATATGCCAAAGAAGCGAGGAAAGCCGAGGCGAAAGCCAAGCTAGAGGCCCACTCTCTGCAGACTTGACCGGTCCAACGAGGTAAATCGATATCTCTTCTTGGATCACAAAAATCTGATGGGTGCTCATGTAGAGATGTCTCGCAAATACAGCGAGGACCTTGCCGACATTAACACTTTTTTGGTCGACTTATCACAGAGGCAAGCAGAGCTCAGGCTGGCAGCACTGAAGGATAGTCTGGCGGACACGGAGAAACTGAAAACGAGGTACCAGAGGCAGGTAGATGTCCTTTCTACGTAAAGTTATAGGTATGGCTGGGAGACTAGAGAGTTTGAAGGCCATGCTGAGGTGATAATGCCAGACTAGTTTGACGAGTAGAAAGGCATCGAGAGAGACCACTATTCTGTCAAGCACTACATACAGCAGCTTGGGGATGAGATCAGCATCACGTACCCAGTTGACGTGCTGAAGATGCTTGCTGCGGAAAAGGACGGGCCCTCTACATCCACCTCTGGTGCCAAAGAGCTTATCCCTGTTTTCGGTCCACCATATCAAACTTCGGAAGCCCTTGGCGGTCAGCTTGGTCTCGAGATCTCAACTGGTGAGGGGTCTGGTGTGGTCATTGTATCCAGTGATGAATCCGACCCTGGTACGCCACCTTTCACCGGGGCTGGTCCAAGTGCCGGGACTGGCCGCGCTCCCCTGGCTGGAGGTAATTAGGGTCTCTAATTTTGTACATTTGTAAAGCTGACCCTCGTTGTAACCTTCTGTATAAATAATAAGAACAATGCAATTCTCTTTAGTCTGTTTTCTTTTTCTTTATTGACTGTGTCTGGGGTAAAGTTAAACCTTGTTGTAGCCGTCTGTATAAATAATTGTGGATAACTCGGATAGACACGATTTCGGACTATTAGTGAGTCCTCCTCGAGCCATGACTGTCAAGATTAGTTTCAGAGATAGGGATGCGAGCTTTGACTCATCCGATTTTACGGAGGTATAACTTCTGTTATGACTTGTTTTGGCAGAGTTCAACCCGCGCATGTGGCTGGACTTCTCTGACCCCAAATGAGACTGCGCTCGGAACCAGCTCCAGGGATTGGTCGACCATTGTTTGGACCCTTCGTTGCAAAGGAGAAGGCCTGGGCTCGGCTCTTACCGGGAACAAACAGGGCACTACCACTCCGATGTCTCCCTACGAGTCCGTTCGCGACCTGCTTCCCGTAAATAGGGCTTATGAGCGCGCACCACTGTTGACCGTGCGCTTTGTATTTTTAGGACATAATAAACAGACTTTAATCTTAATTTCTGTCTTCATGTTTGGTTTGGTACTGGACTACTTCCAACGGGTAGACTTCAAATCTGTTCACATCTTGCCCATGCACAAATAAACCATCCCCCGGGTAGAGCCTGCTTACCTTTAGCTCTTTGTATAGCTAAAACGTTCCTTATGGAGGGTCCACTTCCAACGGGTGGATCCTGATCCTTCTTTCCTTTAGCCATTCGTATAGCTAAAATGTTATTTAGGGAGGGTCCACTTCCAACGGGTGGATCCCGACCCTGCTTTCCTTTAGCTCTTCGTATAGCTAAAATGTTCCTTAGGGGGTTTGCTGGCAAGCTTTTGGGTTGCGCACCCCTTTTCTTCTTGTACGTTTTCTCGGGTCATCGGCAAGCGTTTTATTGCATGATGTGATTCCTATAGTACGATCGTTTTCGAGGTCTGCTGATAAGTTTTGGTTGCGCGGCTCCTCCTTCTTCGTACGTTTTCTCGGGACATCGACAAGCAACGTGATCCCCATAGTACGACTGTTTTTGAGGTCTGCTGGCAAGTTTTGGTTGCGCAGCTCTTTCCTCTTCGTACGTTTTCTCGGGTCGTCGACAAGCGACGTGATCCCCATAGTACGATCATTTTCGAGGTCTGCTGGCAAGTTTTTGGTTGCGCAGCTCTTTCCTCTTCGTACATTTTTTCGGGTCGTCGACAAGCGACGTGATCCTCATAGTATGATCGTTTATTGAGGTCTGTTAGCAAGTTTTTGGTTGCGCAGCTCTTTCCTCTTCGTACGTTTTCTCAGGTCGTCGATAAGTGATGTGATCCCCATAGTACGACCGTTGGTTGTGCGAATAGTGCGTATGGTCCGCAACTGAGGCGTGGCGTCTGCCGCTATGGGCAAGCCCTTTTCTGTAGCTACCCGGTATGATTTTTTGCCTGTGCAAATAAAACGTGGGGTCTGCCATTGTGGGCAGACCCTTTTCCGTGAGGCAGAAGACCCGACCTGTTTCAGAATTAAGTTTCTTAATAATATAAGCGTTTATGTGGGTCTCACACGTGAATAGTGCAGGGGGTCTGCCACTGTGGGCAGACCCCTTTTCCATAGCAATCCAAAAGATGAATCCATGCGGCGAAAAGGGAACTTGACCTATTTTAGATTTAAGCTTTTCAATAATATAAGCATTCACATGGTCTTACATCATATGCATGTGCCTTACACGTGATACTTTTTCAAGTACTGAGCGTTCCACGTGTTCGGCAGATTTTTCTGATGTTGAGTTCTTTTATGATATACGCACCATTGTCGAGCGTTTTGGTTACCTCATAGGGTCCGATCCAATTGGAGTCCAGTTTCGAAGAATTCCCTATTTTAACTTTCAGGACCCAATCTCCGGCGTTAAATCGTCGGGCACTAACCTTTTTTGCATAGTAGGACCTAGCCTGCTGGTGGTATAAAGCCAGGTGGACCAGGGCCATGTTTCTCGTTTCTTCCAGGAGGTCTGTGTTGCGGCTTAACTGACGTTCATTTAAGGGGGCATCTTTTACCACTTCGGAGCTGAGGGTTGGGAGGTCGACCTTGGTCGAGATCACAGCCTCTGATCCGTAGACCATGACGAATGGCATTCTTCCAGTTGACCTCCGCTCTGTGGTTCGATGGGCCCACACAACGGCCGGCAGTTCTTCTAACCACTTGCCTTTAGCCTCTTGTAAGTTCTTTTTGATGTTGCTGAATAGGGCTTTGTTCGTTGCCTCTGCTTGGCCGTTCCCCTGAGAGTAGTTCACAGAAGAGAAACTGAGCTTTATATCATACAGCTCGCACAACTCCTTGAGCTTAGCATTTTGGAACTGTGTGCCATGATCGGCGTGTATCTCTTTCGAGATCCCGAATTGACAGATTATATTCTTCCAGATGAAGTTAATCGTGTCTGCCTTATTAACGGTCGCGTAGGCTTCAGCCTCTACCCATTTGGTGAAGTAATCCGTGGCCAGCAGGACGTACCTCCTTCTCCCTGGACTTCTGGAGAGCTCTCCGACGATGTCCAGACCCCATTTGGCAAACGGCCAAGGAGTTATGTTTGAATGAATTACCTCCGCGGGTTGGCATTTCATTGGGGCGAACCTCTGGCATTTATCACATTTCTTGACGAATGGGCTGCCTTTGCCATCATGTATGGCCAAAAGTATCCGGCCGTTAGAGCCTTGTGGGCGAGGCTGCGTCTGCCAGAGTGGTTGCCACATACTCCGTCGTAGATTTCCTCTATCAGTTTTTGTGCTTCGACAGGTTCTATATACCGCAGCATCAGATCCATTGTCGATCTCCTGTATAGTTGTTCCCCTACCATCGAGTACCTGGCAGCTTTCAATCTGACTGATCTTGCTTCTCGGGGGTCTGCGAGTAGGTTCTTCAACGTCAAATACTGGGTGATGGGTATCATCCACCCTTCGTCAGTAGTTCCGGTTGCAAACACATGGCGTGCAGGGGTCTGCATGGGGTCCTCCATGTTCTCACCTTCTAGGAGAACTTCTGTGCTTCTGGCCGTACCTCTGATTGACGCATTCTTAGCTAGCTCGTCGACCCTTTGGTTCATCTTCCTGGGAATCGGTTCAATATCGAAATTACTAAAACGAGCTTTTGCCCCCATTACCTTGGAGAAGTACCTGTGCAATCTCGGTTCTTTTACTTCGAAGTTTCCCCTAACCTGACCCACAATTAACTGCGAGTCGGTCTTTACTGCGATGTTCTCCACTCCGAAGTACAGTGCCAGCTCAAAGCCTTGCAGCAGTGCCTCGTACTCCACCTCATTGTTAGTCGCCTGAAAGCCGAGCCTCAATGCCTTCTCAACTCTGAGACCTGTTGGGGTCTGCAGGACTATCCCGATACCTGACCCTAAGGCATTCGTGGATCCGTCGATATAAAGCGTCCAGGCTGAAGGTATGACCCGCCGAAAGATTCGATTTCCACCAAGAAATCATCCTTTCTTCGCCCCTTGAGGCCGATACTCGATGTTGTATATTCCCAGCTCGATGGCCCACTTGGTCAGTTGTCCCGATAGGTCTGGCTTGGCCAAAATTTGCCGGATAGGGAAATCCGTATACACGGCGACCGAGTATGCCTCAAAGTACTGCTGGAGTTTCTTTTTAGCATTGACCAGAGTGAGGACCAGCTTTTCTGCCACACTATATCGCGTCTCGGCATCCATGAGCATGCAGCTTATATAAAACACTGGTTTCTGTTTGCCATCTTCCTCGATGAACAGTACGGCACTGATCACTACTTCGGATACTGCTAAATAGGCGTACAGGCGCTCCCCTTCTGCTAGGGAAGCCAGGATAGGTGGGCGACTCAAATACAGCTTGAGATCTGTCAGTGCCCTATCTTGTTCCTCCCCCCAGACGACAGTAGAGCTTTTCTTCAAGCATTGGAAGAAAGACTTGCATCGGTCGGACATCTTGGAGATGAATCAGCTGAGTGCGGCTATCTTCCCAGCCAGGCATTGGACCTCTCGAATGGTCGAGTGTCTCTGCACATTTGCGATCGAGGTCAGCTGGGTCGGGTTTGCCTCAATACCCCTCCTGCTCACGATATGTCCTAGGAATTGACTGGAGGACACCCTAAACACACATTTCTTGGGATTCAGACGCATCCAATATTGCCTCAGAATCTGAAAATATTCGTCTAGGTGTCTCAGATGGTCTGAATCTTCTCTGCTCTTCACGACCATGTCGTCAATATAGACCTCCACAGTCTTCCCTAGTAGCCCAGCAAACATCTTATTCATGAACCTTTGGTAGGTTGCCCCCGCGTCCTTCAAGCCAAATGGCATATGCCTGTAGTAGTACAGACCACACTCCGTGATAAAAGCCGTGTGGATCTGGTCTTCTGTATACAGGGGGATCTGGTTGTACCCAGAGTAGGCAACTAAAAAGTTCATTCTGTTGAATCCCGCCGTCGCATCTACCATTTGGTCGATTCTTGGCAGGGGGAAGCTATCCTTCGGGCAGGCCTTATTCAGGTTGGTGAAGTCTATGCAAATACGATCGTCGATGTTTTTCTTTTTTACCACTACCGGGTTAGAGATCCAACACGGGTACACGCATGCCCTGATCAGACTGTTCTCCAGCAGCTTTTCCACCTCCTTGTTGATTGCTCTGTTTTTCTCTGGTGCGAACCTTCTGGGTTTCTGCCTGATTGAAGGGAAATCGTGGTCTATGTTCAGCCGGTGGCAGGTATGCGCGAGGTCTATCCCGGGCATGTCGTCGTGGGACCACGCGAAGACGTCCTCGTTCTACTTCAGGAATCCCAACATCTCGTTTTTCTGCTGCTCGGGCAATAAGGCCCCAATTAGAACCATCTTTTCTGGTTCTGCCTCTTTCAAAGGGACCGTTACCAGCTCCTCAATCGTGGATTTCAGACCGTCAGACTCCTCTTCGATCTGCTTCATGTACACTGGCAGGCTGTCCTTTGATTGCTATCCGTCCCCGGTCAAGGTGCTTGCACTCACGTCGGCTCCCCTCAGGGCAGTTGAAAAGCATTTTCTTGCGGAGGCCTAGTCTCCCTTGATGTCTATCGTATAGGTACCATCCTTTGATAGATATCTTAAGACCTAGTGGAGGGTGGAAGCGACCCCATGCATGGCGTGGATCCATCCCCTTCCCATGATGACGTTGAAGGAGGATTGGCAGTCAATGACGATGAAGTCCACGTCCAAGCATCTCTCAGCAGCGCAGACTTCAGGGTCACGACGCCTAAGGGGCTGACCTTAGTGCTATCGAAAGCGAACAGCGGTTGACAGGTTGGCCTGAGTGCACTTCGATCCAGGCCCATATTCTCGAATGTGCTAAGGAATAGGATATCGACGCTGCTTCCACCGTCGACCAGGACCCTTCCAACTAACGCAGAGCCAATCTGCAGTTTAATCACTAAGGGGTTATTGTGAGGCAGGTGTACCGTGGTCAAATCCTGCTGGGTGAAAATGATGGGAGCGGCAGAGGCGTGGCTTTCCCCCATCATCAAATGGTTGACGGAATAACCAATCCCCCTTAGGCGCTTCACCCTTCCTTAAGCCCTTTTGAGGCATTTTTCCTTCTCCTCTTGATCCTGAGTCGGCTCTGGCCTGCCTACGATGGTCGGCACTATCCTCAGGGTCTACTCTCCTGACCCAGAGGCCTAGGTTTGCTTCCCCTTTTTAGGCCTGGAGACATCTTCCTGTGGCTGGGTTCCGCCGGTTTTCACATACTGTTTCAACCTGCCGGCATGGATCGCCACCATGACCTACGCGTAAAGGTTACGGCAGTGGGCAGTTTCGTGCCCGTAGTCTTTGTGAAACTGGTAGTACCTGATCCTGTTCTTCATGTGCTCAGGGATGCCAGATTTGGGCGGGTCTTTGAAGATACCCCTGTCTCTGTTTTGGAGGTAGATCATATCGATCGGCGTGTTGAGCTCATACTTCGGTAAAGGATCACGGGGCGTCTTCCTCCTCTTGCCACCTTCCTGACTGTCTCGGATGGGGGCTTCCTGTTTCAGAGTCAGCCCTTGGTTCAGTGAGGGCCTCTTCACCCCTTGCGGGGCTGGGGTTTGTACCGATGTCATTCTTATCGCGACGGAGGTCTTGGGCACCTTCTGGTGGCTTTCCAGCACCCTGAATACCCCTTCTGACTTTGCCTGGACGTCCGCTATATTGTACGGAAGATTCAAAAGGAGGTGGTCTGATAGCATTGATCCTGGCTGTAGGCTCTTGATGAATGAGCCTACGGCTTAGACCGATTCGACGTTATGGACTAGGGACATCACCTCGAGGAAACATGACAGGTACTCTCGCGGGGACTCATCTGCGGCCTGCTCCAACTGGTCAAGTTCTCGCATGGTTTTTTGCTGTCTCCGGACACCCGCGTACTGCTTTAGGAAAAGTTTGCAGAAATCTTCGAACCCATTTATGGATTTCTCCAGGAGCTGTCTGAACCATAGCAAGGCTGGTCCTGCTAGGGTCATAGAGAAGACTTTACAGGTCACAGCCTCGTCCCTGGTTTCCAAGGCCATCTTCTGTTGAAAGTGGTATATGTGATCGAGGGGGTCGGTTTTCCCCTCGAACGGCCTGAAGGTTGGGGTTGTGAAGTCCATCGACCTGGGCTCCATCTGGATCCAGTCGGCAAAGGTCGTCCGGTTGATCCCTCGCACAGTTTGCTATACAAGATCGTCGGGGGTCTGGCCGTGATGGGCCTCGAGTCTCTTACCCAACTCCGCCATCATTTCTTGCTTCCAGTCGGGAGACGTACCTCCTAGGCTTCCATGGCATTTTCTGCCTATCGCCCCCCTAATTTGGAGGGGTCTCGACTGGCTTTGCCGTGCCCCCTGCATCCGCGATCCGGATGGGGCAGGAAATTCTCCTCGCGGTTGGCTTCCAAATTCTTGTTGGACCTCTTCGTCAAAATCTTCTCTCCGCTGGCTCCTGTCTTCGCTCGCCAGCAGCCCTTCGAGGCGGGCGTTATCTCTGCGTACCTCTGCGACTTCGTCCCTTAAACCCAGGACGGCCTCGTGGGCCATCTCTGCCTTCTAGTTTGCTTCCGTCAGGGTGGCAAGCATCTGATCTAGCTTCTGCTCCAGGTCTGGTCGTACTTCTCGGGAGCTCCTTTCGGCGTCGGGACGTGTGCTCCTGGTTGTCATCCTCGAGGGTGCCATCCGATGTTGTATGACCTTTTGTTCGGGGAGAGCGCGATTGTGAGTCTCCTACTCTTTTTCTTACGCTCAACCATTTTTCCCACAGACGCGCCAAACTGTTGGATCGGTTTCTCACCAGTCGTCCACGTGTCTCTGAACCGCTGATGCTGTATTCTCTAACTGTCAATGTGTCCTTGCTATTCCAAAGTGCTCTGAACTCCAGGCAGGGTCGGAGAGGCGGGGGTGGCCACCTGCAAAGACTCTCCGATGCTTAAGTCAGTGGTCTTTCTTTGATTCAGGGTAGCAAGGAATTAGTTCTATATGAGTATATCTTTGTTTCTTGCTTGTAAGCTTTTTAATACTTCTTTTTGTATGCGTACATGCCTTCCTTTGGGAACGCATGGCTCATATATATATAGTCCTGAAATTGTGAACCACCCAGTTTACCATCTCAGAACTGAGTACCTTTTTCCTCCAGACTTTTTCCAGAGGTCACGGGCCGAGATTACCACGATCTCCCCTGTATCGCTGTAGCCTAGTTTCCGCCACCTCCTATGGCTCGAATATGTCAGGGGCGAGATTTGGACAAATCGCCGTTCTATCAGGACGGCTTGCCCCCTAAGCATACCTGCTCAGGATCGCATTAAATGCTCTGTCTGGGTCTGGAGCTGTGAGTTACTTTCCCTTGTATTCTGGTGGAAGACCCTTAGGGCTTCCGACCCTCCAGCTGTCGAGATAAGAATCGGACTGGGCCGAGTCTATCCAGGGTCTGGGATGGACTCGCTCCTTACCTCGGATAGCCCAATGGCCGATGTGGTATCATGTGCGACTCACGTGGCCTTTAGCTAGTCACTCTTGACACATGTCGGACGGCGAGCCCTACTCGTGATCTGTTCTGCCACTTAATCATCCACGTGGTGTATGATTTAAGAACAGGTCCCACAAAGACATTGACCAGTCGATGCCCATTGTGTATGTAGTCATCAATATGAGATTTCCACGGTTACCTAATCACTTTGTGGGTTACTTTTTACACTCATATAATGTGTTCTTTTTTTTCTTCATATTATTGCTCGTTGACTGCTCTACTGTATAGAGGTTCTCAATTGACAGTCTACGAAGAGTGAGAAACAAAAGCATAAAAAGAGAAAAGTTGATTGCTCAGTCACAGAGATAGATAGAGAGAGAGAGAGAGAGAGAAAATTGGAAGAAAATGTGAAGTATGAGGGATTAAAAAGGGTCATTCTGTATTTAGTAGAAGGAAAAAGTGGAAGGAAGGAAAGTGACGGAGAGAAAAGTGAAGGAATAATTGAAACACAGGTATTTGGTAAGAGAGAAAAGATGGAAGAAATGAAAAACAGATGGAAAAAATAGTATTCTATTATTTTTTAATCTCCTAAAATTAGACAGAAAAGTGAAAGAAAAATGTGAAATACTTATTGTGTGGATGAAATTACACTTTTATTCTCAAATTTAGAATACACTAATACAATCGAAAAATATAATGTGTAATTTCATTATTTTTTTTCCTTCATGCATACCGAACAACATAATGCAAAAGCATTTCCCTTTCCATCACATATACTTTCTTTTCTCCTATATTTTATTTCTTGCCAAACTAAGGTGATTTTGTTGACATAAAGAAAAATGAGTTTTCCATTTTGTAAATTATCTTATACTACTTTAAATTGCATGTTTGTTTTCAATATCAAACCTTCCATTTTTTTTTTAAAAGGTGAACGACAAAAAAGTATCTTAAAGTTTAAGTGTTTTGTAGTTCAAACTTTAAAGTTTAAACTCAATAAAATAATAGTTTAAGATTAAAAAAAATTCTAAAATTTAATACATCATGTTGACTTTTTGAATAATTTTAACAAATAAAAGATAATAATATCATAAAAATCAAGAAGAATAATAACAACTAATCAAGTTTTAATGAAAAATATTAATCTTTTTGTTATTAAAATTGTCAAAATAATAAGTGCAAGGCATTGATTTTCACAAATTCTTAATTTCAGAGTATTATTTTGCAAAATTGAAACTACAAAATGTAAATTGTAGAATATTCACTTTAGCTGTTTTTTTTTAATAACATTAAACCAAAATTGTTTGCTCTAAACGACCCACTTTTTACCTCTTTCCCTTAATAGTATCTCTCACTCTCTTCACCTCCACCAAAGTTCAACCCACCAAAAGGAAACCGCACCCTCTTCTTTCTTCGTTTAGTTCATTTACTTATCGTACATTTTACATTTGTTTTTTATAAGGGGAAAAGTGGGGATGGAATGGCTTTCAAACCAGGACATTATCTGTTATAATTGGAAGGAATTGCCATAAAAAGATGGAATGCCTTTCAAACCAGGATATTATCTGTTGTTAGAATTGGAAGGAATTGCCATAAAAAAATATATAAAAGGAATCTCATCTGTTAGAATAAAAAAATATATAAAAGGAATCTCATCTGTTAGAATTGGAAGGAGTTGCCATAAAAAAATATATAAAAGGAATCTCCTCAAACCCGCAGACAGAATCATAAACAGAAAGAGTAACTGTGCTAAAGAGTGATTAACAAACTGTCATATAGCAAATGTCCTATCTTGTTTAATTGGCCAAGTTTCAAGAAATTGTCAAGTACCAAGCCGGAGAACCTTTAAAATACACACAAAATAAGAATACTTCTATTTATTGCAGAATAACACAGAAATCAAGAGACTAACATCTCAGGGCTCAAGCAATCAAGTTTTCATGGGTTACCATGGTTAATAATATTTCTCAATGACAGGCTAACAAATGGAAAAGAATATCCTCGAAAGCAACTCTTTTTCCTACCAAGAGTCAAGAAAGGTAACTCAAATGGCTTTTCATCGTAAGCATCAACTTTGCAGCAACCCATCAAACTAAACAAACTTTGCATCATGACGCAGTATAAATGGCGTTCAGCTCTTGTGCAAATGCCGGTGAGCAAGTTTTGCAACTTCAAATAGCAGCTGATGAGAGAAATGATCTAATTCGCTGCAACAACTCAGCCTTCACTGAATCAGGAATAGAAGCTGCATAGTCTAGAATTAGTCAGCACAAGGACAATGAAATACCATTCCGTTTTAGCAAAATAGATTTCAACGTTCAGGTTTAAAACTTTAGAACAAAGCAGAAGGGTCCCTCAAGCTCAGCTTAATATAGTATTAGTAGGAACAATGCGTCAGAACTCCTCTTAATCTTAGGCTCTAGCCTCTGTAATACTTCAATCAAATCAATAATTTTGGTTTTCCTCTTTTCTACAAGCTAAAATCATTGAAATAAGGTTCCTATGTCCATTTAAAATTTGCCCATCTTAAAAAATAGAATTACCAAGTCTATCATCTCCTCCATTTGAGATTTCAATACCCAAAAACAAAACATTGAAACACAAAAATCAATACTCCAACTGACGCTGAAAACTAGCAAGTTTATAACGCTTCGTTAGAAAGCATTATTAGTTAGTACTTGTAGATCGGGCCTTAGAGAAATAACAAGTGTTTGTTATGTTCCAGAATACAGCAAATCCCATGTCTTATATCCAAATTATGAATGCCCAATTAGTCATAAAATACCAAAGTACATAAGCTTTCATGGGGATCAAAGGACAAAGAGACAAATAAATAAACCCACCTCTGCCTTTTGGGGTAATAAGTTGTACAAGATCATCCACTGTAACATTATCCCTTCCCTTCTTCTTTGCAAAAGCCCTTAGAGAAACCAAATTAGACAGAGAAAAGAGATCTCAGTTACAGCCAAAACCTCTTTCTTTACACATTTTGACCAATGAAATTGCACAATAAATTTTTGTCAAAACTAGAACCTGCAAAGGGCTTTCATTTCGTCCCTCCAACCACATTCTATAAGCCTTTCCCTCAAAAGCTCCTTTAATCGTTCCTTTTCACCACTCTCGATCAACTGACTCGGAACATAACAAAAGGAGAATTAACACACACACACACACACACACATAAAATACCCAAGAAACAATTAAAAGAAAAATACCCAATAAACAAAAAAGGTTGCTAAATTCTTACGAGATTAATTCATCAAAGTCATTGTAAAATTCAACCAATTTAATTATTAATTCATCAAAGTCATTGTAAAATTCAACCAATTTAATTATTACTAATTAGACTATAACTCTATGACAATATATTGGAAGCTGTAATTAACAAAATAAGAAGAAAAAAAAGAAGGAAAAACAACCTTGATGTTGATAATTTCTTGGAGGGTGAGCTGCTTGTCTTGAATTTGATCCTCCTCTACATCCGGAGTTGGAGGCCGATTGATCGAACCCCTCCTGCAAAGCCAGACATAAATATACATAAAATATTTAATAAACAATCAAAGTATTTTTCTTGTGACAATACAAGATTTATTATATATATTTTTTTTTTTAATTTTTGAGGAAAGAACGAGAGAACTAACTCACATTTTAGTGAGAATTAGAAGAATAAATCTGAAGATGGTGAAGCTCGAAGTGGAAGGAGAAGATGGTTTACGGAGTCGGGGTTTTTCTTAGGGAAGGAGCTCTATTCAAAGTTCGTATATTTGAGTAATTGAACGATTTTCTCAGGGAGTTTGTAGGGTTGAGGAGACGAGATTACACAGCATAACCGACAACAGAACCAAACTTTCCAAAGCACACAGTCTGAAGTGCTCAACCAGAGTCCCACCTCGGAAACTAGAGAAAAAAAAATTAAAACTTTAGTCAAAAAATTAATTAAATAAATGCATTACCGGTAACACAGCAATATATGGATGAATGACTAATCAGAGCGCGACACGCATCACTTATGAGGTGAATAACGACGGCCCAATAGATAGCGATTATCATGATTCTCAGGAAAGGACAGCATAAGAAAACGACATTAAGAGAATACGACAAAACAGGAAAACGACAGTAGTAAATACATTAGAAACGACGTTGATAATTTAACGACGTGATAGACGTGATATCAGATTCTCAGGAAAGGATAAAGAAAACGACATTGAGGAATACGACAAAATCTCATAATAAACGACAATAAACCAAACACGCAACAAAACAGAAACGGACTTCAGCAAGCATACAGTAAAACAGAAACGACTTCACTTCTAAGAAACGAATATAGCCATTAGTTAGTGCTACATAGGTTCCAATTACTGTTTTGGCATATTATTTAAGTGCTAAAACGTTTAATTTTTTGGCATTATTGATCCTTTTAGTTTATTCAATCCAAAATTCCGTTAAAATTCATTTGAATGAGAGAAATTTTGCACCATTAATCTCGATTTTTCAATTATTTATCAATTTAATCCCTATTTTTTTGTACTTATATTTCTAATTAATAATATTGCATTTGCCAATCTTTCAAAAATTAAAATTCTAAAAATTTAATTTTTCAAGAGATTGACAGATGCAATAACATAAAGAAATGAACATTTAATGAAAAACTATAAAACTTTTCAAGCTTATTTGTTGCAAATAGTTAATTAATTTTTTAGAATAACCATTCATAATTACATGAATATTTAACGGATATAGTAAATTTTCAATCAAATTTCACAAATATAAAAGCGTGTATGTAAAAAAAAAAAAAATTAAATGGTAATAAAATTAATGGAAAACTATAAAACTTTTCAGATTTATTTGATACAAATAGTTAATTAATTTTTTTAGAATAACCATTCATAATGACATAAATATTTAATAGATATAGTAAATTTGCAGTCAAATTTGACTAGTATAGAAAAATGTGAATTTTTATTTTGTTTTAAAATGAATAAGATAATTATTTTTTATTCATAAAATTACTATAGTTTAATTTTGTTCATAAAGTTACTATAATTTGACATACACTAAGGTTTATTAATATATATATTTTATTTTTTTAATTTAATTTTTATCCATTTTTGAATTTTAATTTTTCGAAAGATTGACAGATGTAATATTATTAATCGAAAATATAAGTACAATAAAATAGATACTAAATTGTTAAAAAATTGAAAAATCAAGATTATTAGTGCAAAATTTCTCTCATTTAAATGAAATTGACGTAATATTGTTAATCGAGATTGACTAATATAAAAGCATGTATGTGAATTTTTTTTAAATGGTAATAATTAATGGAAAACTATAAAACTTTTCAAGCTTATTTACTACAAATAATTAATTAATTTTTTAGAATAACTATTCATAATTATATGAACATTTAATAGATATAGTAAATTTGCAATCAAATTTGACTAGTATACAAACATGTATGTGAATTTTTTTTGTTTTGAAAATAATAAAATAATTATTTTTTGTTCATAAAGTTACTATAATTTAATTTTGTTCATAAAATTATTATACTTTGACATACACTAAGGTTTATTGGTATATATTTTTTTCTTTTTAAAATTTGATTTTTAAATGAACTGTTTGTTTTATATCCGTTTTTGAATTTTAATTATTCGAAATATTGACAGATGTAATATTATTAATCAGAAATATGAGTACAATAAAATAGAGACTAAATTACATGAATATTTAATGGATATAGTAAATTTGTAGTCAAATTTGATTGGTATAAAAATATGTATATGATCTTTTTTTGTTTTAAAAATAATAAGATAATTATTTTTTGTTCATAAAGTTACTATAGTTTGGTATACACTAAGATTTATTAGTATATATTTTTTATTTTTTGAATTTGATTTTTAAATGAACTATTTGTTTTATATCTACTTTTTAATTTTAATTTTTCAAAAGATTGATAGAAGCAATATTATTAATTGGAAATATAAGTATAATAAAAAAGAGACTAAATTGTTAAATAATTGAAAAATCGAGATTACTGGTGCAAAATTTCTCTCATTTAAATGAATTTTAACGTAATATTGTTAATCGATATTGACTAGTATAAAAGTGTGTATGTGATTTTTTTTATTTTAAAAATGGTTATAATTAATAGAAAACTATAAAACTTTTCAGGCTTATTTGCTACATATAATTAATTAATTTGTTAGAATAACTATTCATAATTACATGAACATTTAATGAATATAGTAAATTTGCAGTCAAATTTGACTAATATAAAAACATTTATGTGATTTTTTTTTCGTTTTGAATAAGATAATTATTTTTTGTTCATAAAGTTAAAATAGTTTAATTTTGTTCATAAAGTTACTATAGTTTAATTTTGTCCATAAAGTTACTATGATTTTACATACACTGAGGTTTATTAGTATATATTTTTTATTTTTTGAAATTGATTTTTAAATGAATTATTTGTTTTATATCCATTTTTAAATTTTAATTATTTAAAAGATTGACAAATACAAAATTGTTAATCGGAAATATGAGTACAATAAAATAGAGACTAAATTGTTAAACAATTGAAAAATCGAGATTATTGGTGCAAAATTTGTCTCATTCAAATGAATTTTAATGTAATATTGGATGGAATATGCTAAAAAGACTATCTGTGCTAAAAAGAGAAATGTTTAGTATTTAAATGCTAACAAAAAAATAGTTGAGGATTAATATGCTGAAATAGTAATAAGTTGGAGACCAATAGTACCTCTAACTCTTAAAAAAATGACAATAACCTATTGAAACGACAATATTCATAGCCACCTAAATAGACAAAATCAATGTTTTAAGTTATAATCTTTAGGATTTTCTAAAAGAATGGAATTAATGTATAAAAATTTATTAATAACAACATTTTTTTAATATAGGAGAATCGTAATATTGTTTAAGGGATAAAGTAATATAATGATCAACGATTATAGTAAAAGAGGAAACTACAAGCCGTTTCTTTCTTCTTTATTTTTTTTTTGACGTTTGTTGTCATTTAAGAAAAGCAGTTTAATCTAATTTTGAGTTCTTGAAAAATAACCTAATTCAGTTTTAATCCATAATTTTCAAAATTTCCTATATTTATACCATGTTTGATGTATGTTTTTGTTTCAATTTTGATTATAATATAAGAGAAAACGACAAGTCGTTTCCTTTTCTGATGCTTGTTGTGAGTTTAAAAAAATAGTTAAATCTAATTTTGAATTCTTGAAAAATAACCTAATTCGGTTTTAATCCATAATTTTCAAAATTTCCTGTATTTATACCATGTTTGATGTAGGTTTTTGTTTCAATTTAGTCATTGACTCTTTTTGCCTTATTTTATAGGGAATAAAAATAAGATTAACCCTTACTTTTATTTTCTTTTCAACCTAAAATGGGTTGTGTTTATTTTTTCGTTGGAAAATGGCTTTTTAAAAAAAAAAAAAATATTTGTTTATTTTTAATTTTTTTTTTTTTTTTATATATTTCCCGCCATTTCCACAACTCCGCGGTCATATACAATCATCAAATTTCCCTCCCCAAAAAATTAGCAACCAAAAGAATTTTTTTTTTTTAAAAAAAAAAAAAAGAAGAAGAAAAAAATCGATGGCGGAAGAGGAAGAGGAGACGATGATTCGACCCGAATTCCCAAACGGGC
Source organism: Parasponia andersonii (assembly GCA_002914805.1). Classification (NCBI taxonomy): domain Eukaryota; kingdom Viridiplantae; phylum Streptophyta; class Magnoliopsida; order Rosales; family Cannabaceae; genus Trema; species Trema andersonii. Next base: position 283,292 of record JXTB01000243.1, on the reverse strand, counting down.
GGGTGAAGAAGATAATGAAGCTGGACCAAGACATCAAGAAGGTGAACTCAGAAGCCCTCTTCCTCATCTCCTGCTCCACTCAGCTCTTCCTCGGGTTCCTCGCCGAGAGGTCTGCCGATGTCGCCACCGAGAAGAAGCGCAAGGTCGTCAAGCTCGAACACATAAGGGCCGCCGTGAAGAGGCACCAACCCACCAGCGATTTCCTCCTCGACTCGTTCCCGCTGCCCTCTCAGCCGTCCGATCACCCACCATCGGACCGGAACCGCTCCCGTCCGGTTGCCGAAAAGCCGGTCCCGGCCGGCATCCGCCGCATCGATGATTTCTTTCGCATGCAGGCGAATGAAGCCCCGATCGAGATCGACGAGTGAAGATTGGTGTGAATACTGAAATTCGCTTGATTTTGATTAGGGCTTTGCTTGGATTTGTAGGTCTGACGGTTTTTGGTTGTAATGGAAATTTCTAAACCTAAATGCTTCTAATGGAAACTTATTCTTTGTTCTTAGGATGTTATTTTTCTAAATTTTCTGATTTATTTTTCATAGTGAGAAAGAGGCTAAAAAAGGTGGTGTTTTTGTGTGATCTTGGGAGGCAAAAGACTCGAATTGCTTTCTTGTGGTACTGCTGAGTTTTGTTCTTGCAATGGGTGAAGCTTCAGTTTCTGGCTCAAGGATGATGTTTTCTATAAATTCAGATTTAAATTTTGGTTCTCACCATAGAATATGCTACACCCATTTGTCTGTTGATTGCTCTTGATGCTTTAATATACATGAAAAACAAGGTCCTTAGCCATGGGAAAAGAGGTACTTCTTAATTTTTCTTCACCTTTACTTCCTTGTTTATATTACTACACTAATTTGTGCTTTCCCATGCGGTATTGAAGGAGCAAGTAAAGACATCTGTGGCAGGAAATAGGAAGATACTATTCGAGTTATGAAAGCAGAGCATGGAAACAATTACCATATAGTTTTATGTTTTTCCCAAAATTTTATCCATCAAGTTTCTGATTTTCCCTATTTACAGGTATGTTATTTGTTGAGTTGATTACACTATGCAAAGATTTGCACGTAATAGGAGCCAAGAGGCAATTAGAGTTAACACAACAATGCTTGACATTCTTATATTGTTTGATTCATTATTGATTATCAAGCTCGGAGAAAATACATAGAGATAAATTTTGTATGGCTTCAAATTTGGTAACAGCACACTCCAGCGTTCCTATGAAAGTAAAAATCAACAATTCTAAACCTTATTTACTTTGCAATATCACCAACTATCCTCTTCTGGTTCTCGGGTGCTTGCTCCGTACAGGGGAAAGTCTTAAATATATTTGAACTTTTACTGACATGATAACCTCTCATAGAAAACGAAGATTGGAAAATAGACTCATTATTCAAGGAGAAAATGGACCAGAAAATGTTGATACCACTGAAGCTGTTTCATCTCTAACATTAGAAACAAGGCCAGTTCGCAAAAACATCTTATGTCCTCGTGCTTTCTTTCCTTCGTTTATAAAGGATATGCCTTGAGTGGTTGAGTTGATGTTTGATCCGAATTGCTGGATTCCAAGAGATACCCTTCTGTTTAAAGGTATAGGATTGGTGAAACCTCCATTCAGGCTCCTGTCTGATAGTCGCCGATTACTTGTGCTTGGCCTGGACCCAAACGGATGTTCTTGCTGGACTACTACTTGGTTTTGCACCTTCTTCTTTTCCTGTGATGATAAAGACCACCTCGTCACAGAGTAACAGTTATATGCAAAGTTCAGAATGTTAAGTTCAAACGAGAACCAAAATGTGTTATTATCATGTTTGAATGGTCATATGAACCTCCCAAGGCGTACTTAAATTAAAGCTTACCCTTTGTCTATGCTTCTCCTCCTCCTTTTCCTGCCTAAATACATTATATTCTTCCAACGTTGCCAGGAGTGGTACCTGTTAAGGAGAACATATAGTTTCTTATGATCTGAATCTATATTTGCAGTTTGCTGTTGATGTGTGATAAAAATTAAAAATGAGCAACCACCTTTAACTACTAAAGCAATGTTGTAGAATATTTTCATTGAGTCATTGACATCAGGAAATTAGTTGGCAGATTGGTCTAATCTAAATAGTGAAAACAGACCCTTCTGATATTTGTGATGTAGCTGACAGGTGAGAAATTCAGTACAGATTTGTCCTTTACTAGCATCTTTGATTCCTGATAAGATGTCTGTGACAAAAAGGTAAGAAAAAGAAAAAGGTTTGTAGCTATCGGACCCTTCTCAGTGATGGAGTTGAGTCTTTAGCCTAGGTGCTATAGAATTGGGTTGTATGGCTAGATTCCGTGGTAATATTTCTGAAAGTTTATTTGAATTTATGCACTCTGCATTCATCAAAGTTTAACATGATAAATCTGATTTGCATTTTAAGCCAATGCTTTGAACAAATAGGAATCAAATAATTGAGCACGATAATATTTGTCACAAAATCACTGAAGGTAGTTTATCATTACCTCATCACACAGGAAAACCTTCTTTCTTTCTTCTTCCCAGATTTTAGTCTTTTCTATTAGTGAGTCCACCAAAGCTGCAATTCAAACCAATGTGTAAAGACATAGTTATCTGAATCCAAGTTGTAATATTATACAATTGAATTTCTTAAGTTGATCTGAATACGTTTGCTTAAGTTGGGATGTCTGAAACTACCCGCAGTTGACAATATTCTTTATATGTTATATAGTTTCTTTGATTGATATTTTTGTGATTACTAGAAGTGCTGCAGAATACAAATATTCAGTTGTGTGCTTTCATGATTTATAACATTCCTGCTTCTGAAGCTTTCTTTTGTTTTACCTGTGATTTTGTTGACTGTTATTCTAGCACGTTCCGCTCGTTTCAGGTTTCTATGAGCACCTCTGCTGACTGAGTATCGGTTCTCATCCTGAAAGTTTACATTAATTAGGAAACATATCAGCCACATACATGATGTAAGCTTATATGTAGTTATGTATGCATCTATAATACACTTGTATTTATGTTCAATTTTTATATGGTTAGACTAGCTATTAATGAAGATCAACACCAGAGGAAACAAACCCTGCTATACTCTTCCAACCAACGCTCTTCTTCACGTGCTAACATCCATCTTTCTGCCTTCTCCATTATTGCCTTTCTGCTGGATGCTTCTTCTTTTGCTTTCAATATCTGTTCATCCATACTGACGAGGAGATTGGCATGGTCAATCTCCCCTTTTATACATTTAGGTCAGTTTCCTGGCTACATTAAATCTTTCAAAAAGCACTAGAGATCTTTCTCAAAAATGGATATTTATCATTAGGCCCACCCGAGTTAATGAGGTTGATTATATTATCCATTTCTGCTCGTGAAGGAATCTCCATGTGTGACCGTTTGCATATCTCCTCAAGCTCATTCTGTTTCTTGAGGAACAATTCCTTCATCTTGCTTGCTTTTAACTGATCCAGTCTCTTTACTTCAGCCTCAGCCTTAAACGAATTTGAAAATGTTATTTCCTTATTTCTTCAGATACATGGTATCCATAATGAACATTAGTTACCTGCAAGAGTATACTTTGTGTAAGGCTTCCTGGATCTGATATCTCTGCTGATGAGACTGATAACAACCGAATTATGTGGGAAAACAACCGACGGTCTTCGTACGGTGTGTCCATAAGATTCCATAAGTTCGTTAACTCTTTACCAAGCTGGTGAAGCTGCAAGAATATTCAGAAATATATCATGACAGTGCTGTGTCTCACCAAACTCTACCCTTGAAAGAAATAGTAGAAAAAAGAAAAGAGAACAACAGGCTGAAGCATTGTTGAAGTACTCAAACCAGTGATTTGTGTTTATCTAGTCATTTTATTAACTTTGCAGACACTGAATATATATTTGCTTTTATCACGGCTTGTATTTTCTTAATCATCTTAAGGCTGTCTGGTTTCTATGCTCTTGTTACTAATTTTACAACAACAGCTTGTATTTTCCTAATCATCTTACTATTGTCTGCTTTCTGTGCTCTTGTTACTAATTTTACAGCAACAGCTTGTATTTTCCTAATCTTAAGGTTGTCTGTTTTCTGTGCTCTTGTTACTAATTTTACAAGAGGAAGTAATTCACAACTAAATACATTTTAATGCAATGCAGGCACCACTAATTAGTTCGCTTATATGAAGACTAATTTAACGGCATATCTGATCATCAGTTATCACCTTTTCAAGTCGTTTTTGCTTTTCTTCCTCGAGGGATTCCACTGTGCTGTTGAGTCTAGCCAAGACATTGTTGCTCATGTGCTTTGAAATCCCACACAAGTCATTTAAGCTTGGATGAACTTCACCGATGATCATGGTTGAATCCAGTCCCAATATCGTAGACAGCTTGTGTACTGCATCAATATATTTTTCCACTCTCTGGAGCCTTTCATTCTTCGAAGTAAGCAATTCAAAGGTATAACGAATTAATACTCGTTGATTCTGCGAAGACTCTGTTGGAACATTCATGAAATAATTTGTGAACCACATTTATACTACCTTCTCATTATGGAGTCTCTGTAGCTCAATTTGATACTCCTCGAGTTTCTTCAATGATAGATCGTTATCATTTACTTTGAAAGCCAACAAAGAGTCACCCAATTCGGATTGTCCTGCTATTTCTGCAGAAATTTTCTGAGTTTGGCCTTGCACAGCTCGGAACTGGTTCACCCTCTCTTCTTTCCTCAATTTCATCTCCTGCAAAGCTGGTGTGATCGAGTCTAGTTGCTCTTTCAGTGTTCCCACCATCCTCTCTGGCTAATAAGACAAAGGAAGCAGCTCGTTGAAGTGATATCATAAGCGTATGTCTAATGATTCCAAAATCCTGAATTTAGATTCTAATTACTATTCACTTAACGCATTAGTATACTACAACACATGCATTTTACTATATTAACTGACTTGACAGGGTTTTGTGGGTAAACTACCCGTCCGGGGAATGATCGTTCACCAAGAGACAAAAGAAGATGTGTAAATTCAGCCTCAGCTTCTGCCAATTCCTGATGCAGGCGAGTTCTTGATGTGTTAGCTGCATCAACTTTTTTCCTATGGACCTCGACACACTCTTGTTCCAAATCTAGTAAAACCTTCTCCCTTTCAAACTGATCTTCTCCAACTTCATTCCAGATCATCTGTCAAATTTCAGTTCATGAAGCAAATCAAATCAGAATGAGAATCATTGATAAAAAAGTCTAGTACTAAAATTAAAGCTCTTGCCTGCAATTCTTGAAGAAGATATCCACATGAAGTTTCTATCATTGTGGAACTTCTTGTTCCTATTGATGTTTGAAATGAACTCATGGGATACTGCTTTCTGTATGTGCAGATCTCAGAAAATTTTTTGGCTAAAAGAGGGTGAAGTTCCTGGTTTGGCAACTAAGGAATGAGGGGGGGGGGGGGGTGGCGAAGTGGAGAGATAGAGAGAGATGTAGTGGAGCTTTGGTTGTGAGTTTTGCTTTAAAGACAAGGGTGACAGGTAGGTACCCTTAAGCTTTGGGTTCAAGAATCACCCAGTTATGAATTTGCAGCTTTTTCTCTCTCCCTCTCCTATATATTTGAACTGAAAGAATGCGCTAACATAGAACTCTCTCAACTCATTAAGTTAGAGTCTCTCATTCAGAGATTTGTTTACTTATTTGGACCATGTTATTGACTAGCCTTAGTAGTTAGTAAGACGTAAATTCTAAGCAACATATGCCTCTTTGGTAAAGAAGTTCTGCGTTCAATTTTAGAATGTAGACATTTGTTTTTCATGGTTGATTTTACCTGTAAACTAATTAATATATATAATCAGCGTCAATGATGGAGCCACAGTTTCTGCTAAGAGAATAGGAACCATCTGATCCTGATGATCACGTACCAAATCATGAGATTCTTTGCTTAAGCGATTAGCTCTTAAAGCTTTATGATTAACTCGTCAATTACCAGTTAACTTTTTTTTTTTAATTAATAGTTTGTTTTCCTTTATATCCAGACAAAAAGGAGCCGGTGGCACTCTTCTTTCTAGTGGATATAAAAACGCTTTAGGAGTACACTTTTTTTAAAGATCCAATTTCTTAGGTGTCATTATGACGTGTTTAATGCTTAATCTGTATATTAGCAATAAAGCAACATACTTTGTTCGCCGTATAATTATGGTCCAATTGAGCGATCAAAGTCTTGCACATGAAGACTTGGATGTGGGGACTGGTAGAGGGGATTAGATACCATGAGTGTCAGTGGCCTAATTGTAGTAGGATATCGAGTCGAAAATGAAACCAGGTTCGCACTTTCGAGAACTTACCAAGCAACGGAAGATGGACTCGGATAATCATGTGCCCTACTATCTTGCATTACGCAAGCAAAGATTGCAACCCAAGAATCTGGGCCACCAGTAGAGGAAATTAGGGGTTTGCGTTGATCTGTAACACTTGCACAATTTTTACTATTCCTAATGAAGTAGAACATTGTATGTCAATTATCAGGAAAGTTCTACTGTGCTGTAGGACTTTACTTCTAAGGAATAAGGAAGAAAAAGAAAAGGGAATGAAAAAGTTTGTTGTGGTACATGTTTTTCGGGAACTTTTAGAATATATAAATTATTGTATGCATCATAGAAATTTTATAAAATTTCAAAATTCACTGTAACTAGAAGTATTTTCTCTCGAAAGCACCAAATCAATAAGGAAAATAATAAAAAAATTAACAGAGACTCACGAATGGTAAAGGATTTTATTGGTGACACTCGCAGGTAAAGTTAGAATGAGACCTGAGAACTACGTTTTAGCCATTCCACGGACGTGTTACTGGTAAGATAAACCCATAGGCCGGCCGGCAAGAAAGGAAAGAGAACGAAATTCGAAAGGACCCTTTACCCCCTAACATATCCTCATTAAATAATTCTCTCTTGCGATTATTTTTAGTCCAAAAGATATTTATATATAGAGACAAGTTCATAAATATATGTTTTAAAACCATATTTTCATAAATACTTATTTTGGAGAAATATAAAGTATTACAGTTTTATATATAAAATATAGCATTAAATATATATAGTGGTCTATATTTCATGAATAAAAATTATACTAAAAATTGATACATATTTTAAAATATATATGAAATGCGTACTTTATAAATAAAATATACATTATAAATATAAATCACTCATATATTGTATATGAAATATGGACCATAAAAATAGGTATTTTTGAAAAAAAAATTTAAAACGTATATTTATGAAAAATGTTTTAAAAATCGGATTCTAGGCGGAAATTTCTCATATATATATATATATATATAACAAAAAAAAAATAGGAAGAACATTGGAGATCTCATGGCCTGCCTTTGTCCATTGGTCCACAATTAATTCTGGACCCATGGGCTGCGTTGGGCCTTTTCTACTTACAATGGTTTCGCAGCCCACGAAGACCGTTTTAAATATGTCGAGAGCCAGACAGTCCCACATTGACCAAGTATCACAATTCAAGGCACAGTATAAGGCAAGACCGCAGATGGGATTAGTGTCCCTTCGGGGACATCCGATAAAATTGGAACGATACAGAGAAGATTAGCATGGCCCCTGCGTAAGGATGACACGCACAAATCGAGAAATGGTCCAAATTTTTTTTTGTCTTAATTTTTTCATTTTAGGTCTGATTTTTCATCTGATTTCATTTATGTTTCTTTACACGTGATTTGTACTGTTTTTTTACTTTAGGTCTGATTTTTCATCTGATTTCATTTATGTTTCTTTACACGTGACTTGTACTGTTTCCTTTAAAACTAACCAATTTGCTCTGAAGATAATATGCTGCTATAATAAGGCGTGTATATGTTAATAGTAACCTGCACTTTTTCCTTTGTATGCGTTGGTAGAGACTTGAATTTTTCGCTCTAAAGCTAAGCAGTTAGCTCTTTCCTCAGACTTGAATTATTTTATCTGAAGTCCTAAAAAAGGCATTTTATTAAATATAAAAAAAAAACACATTTGTTCCTCTTTTAGATTTCACTTATGTCTCTCTACACTCTAAAGGGCCGTTTGTAATTTTTAGACTTGTAATTTTTGCTTTCAAACTAACCAATTTGTTCTGAAGATAATATACTGCTATTAAGCGTTTATATGCTATAGTATGCAATTTAATAAGGCGTTTATAACTTGTTGACTTACAGTTTTGGCTTTAAAAGCTCAACTATCTGCTCTGAAGATGGTTTGCTGCTATATAAGGCGTTTCTACCTTGTGTGCAAGTAAACTCTGTGTCGTTAGCGAGGAAAATGTGAATCCTTTTGTGGTGTTATACTCTTCAATATCTAAGGGGATCATTACAAGAGACATCAAGGAAATTAGAACGCATTCCATGCTCCTTACGAGAGGGAAAAATTCTTCGTAACTTACGTCTAGCTTTAGAAGCAAAGCAGTGCATAATAAGGAATTTACTAGATATCCCAGCCTCAGAAAATCAAACTTTTGTACTCGGCTAATATTTCATTACTCATCCAAATTTCATTACAATTTGAATGATTCTATAAAAATGCCAACGACTTTCCTGTCCCCAACACTCGTAAAAGAAATCTGCGAAGCTCATAGATCCTAATTTTTCCCGATGAATGCTATGCTAAACCACTTGGCATCTATCCGGTACGAGTTTAACTTAGAACAATTTGAGGAGTCATAAGGTGAGGTTGGATTGGTAGAATCAACCAAGTGGAAGCTGCCACGTGTCAAGAGAATGTAGAAAGAGAGAGATTGTACAATTCCGGGGTCATTGGTAGATTTTAAAGGGATATAAACTGCATTGTCCATATTGACCCGGCTTCTTTGCTGTTTACCAATCAAGAAAGAAGGCTATAAGATGGCATGTCTTCGATCCGCAGAACGTCATCCATTAAAAGTTCCTTCTCCAATTGAGCCCGGGTAGATTTCAAAACCTCCTGTGGCAATAATATGCACAGATTAGAAAGGCATGCTCTAGTCAGATTAAAATTTGTCACATATATAGATCAACCATGAACACTAAAACAGTGAGGTTTCTCACGTTAAACTCCATGTATGTAGCATTTCTCTCAAGCCATTGCTTGTCCATAACCATGAAAGCTACGCAATAGAGCAAGTCAAAAGCCCACTCATTTTCTGTGAACACATTGTTAAAGCTACAATGTTAATAACAAGGCTAAGCAACATGATTCAAAAAGTCAATATGGAATGTGATTTTACGCACTTACCTGATAACATCTGCAAGAAAACTGGTCTAACAAAAGTCCTTGGTTTTACTGCAAATGAATAAGTATAACATCTGAGTTCATTGCGCATCTTAACATATTTGTGTTTCTATTGGTCTATAATGAGGAGCTCTCAAACTTTAACGGATTTTTATGCAAGTTAAATTAAAGTAAGAAGCTATCTTGCTTATTTACACTTACGGGCGTCAAGATCAAGCATTTGCATGATCATAAAGGTGATATTTACTCCAGCAACAGCAAATGGATATTCCCAGGCAGCTCTCTTCCCTCCCTGCTTCTTTAATAGACTCTGAAAGGACGTCTGCAGCAGTAAATAGAAAACGTAAATAAAAATCCTGTAACTGTGCAAAATATGGTCTTAAAACATAGTTGAAATCACAGGTTTGCTCCAATATGTTTTCATCCAGTGAAACTTTCCGCATTCATGCAACAGTTCTTTGCTTTCCCTTTTCCCCTCTCCCCATTTTTAATCGTTATAGTTTAGACGTGTGATAAATGAGTCAAAATGATAGCCTAAATAGAGTTAAAAGTTTAAGTATGGTAAGCAGATTAGGAATGTGACTTTTCTGTTTGAGGTTCAGATTATTATCTTACTGAAAATGTCTTTGCAAAGAACAACAGGTTCTCCAAGGAAATGAATCCTGCTCCTCTGTTCAAGTAAAGAATTCAAGAAAAATGGAATTAGACAACTATATGCCGCAAAATGACAGAAGAAAAAACAAGGGGCGCATTAAGTAAAGGAGATAAATTTAACCTGAAATCGGTTGATGGATCTCTACCCTGCCAGCCCATTTCTTTCCATTGTTCAGATATCAATCCCTGAAGCTCCTGATTAGGGTAGGTAGCAGCCCAAAGAGCTCTCAATGTTTCCTGTTAACATAGGAATTTCAGAGTGAGTAGGTAAAGGAGAAAAGTTAAAAAACCAAAATCATGTGAACATAAATGGAAACAGAAAATTTCTGGTTACATGACCTTTTAATTTTAGTTCTCATCTCCTCTCACGTCCAGTAGTTTTGAACAACTAGTCATGTGAACAGCGCACTCTTTTTATGGTCTTTAGGTTGTCCCCAAAAAAAATATTCTTGTATTAAGAGGTACTGAAATGCAACTGTACATTAATCTAAGAGAAAGATACCTGATGATCTGGCCTGGAAGCATCAAAGTAAACCTTCATTCGGTGCTTTAGCCGTTTAACCCTTTCTTCCTGCAAATTATCACACAAGTCAACATGGGAAGCATAACGAAGAACTGAAACACAAAGGCTCAATTAGTAAACCATCTTATTCACTAACAAAATGTGGCTAAAACAAACATTTTCTAACCAAATTTTAGGATAATCAGACTAAAGCTACAATTATGTTGCTCACTCTAAACACTATCGGTGATAAAACTCTAGTTCTAGCGCCAAGCAAGTAAGTAATGGATTGGCGGATTGGCTCCAGGAAGCTCATAGAAACATATGAAACCATTTTGGTGTAAAACTTAGGACACGTTTGGTATATCATTCAAATTCTTTTCTTCAAATTCAGAAACAAACAGTTTCCACGAAGAAAGTTGGATGGATAAAATATTTATTCTTCCAACTTTCTATATAAAAATTATTTCTGAATTTAAAGAATAAGATTCGAATCTTAAAATTAACGCACCCTTAACAACGGCAGAAACGTACAAGTTTATATATAGCATAGGAATGGTATCGAATCAGGCAGAGAAAACGACGACGTATTCCAGCTCACTATCATCATCTAGTGACCGTTGGATTACTTGCCTGCTGGGGTGTCAAGTTAACGCAGATTCGTTCATAATGCCCCTTTCGCTTGAAGCAAACACAAGTGAGGCCCTTGCCAATCCACGTAGGTGAAACACAAGTTGCAAGATCATCTGCATAATGAGCACAACCAGTGGAGCTCCTAGTTTAGCTTTTAACATTCGGTTAACTAATTCCCAACATAATTAAACTCGATATGCATTTCATCTTTAGTCTCACTTATTAAACAACCAAAAAAAATATTCCACAAAAGAAGCAGAGCAGACAAAATCTTCAGCGACCTGAAACAAGAGCAACACCAAAGCATTTCATAACAGCTACGTGATTTACCACTGATTTTGCTGCTTCCCAAACACTGAATTTCTGCTTCACATGAGTTAGTTTTATTGCTAGGGAATAGACAACAGTTAAAAAAATAAAAAAAATAAAAAAAAAACAAAGAGCTTTGACCGAAAATTTCACATTAATTACAGTACACTTTTTTTATTTATCTTTTTTTTTTTTTNTTTTTTTTTAAGCTTTGACCGAAAACTTCACATTTCATAACAGCTACGTGATTTACCACTGGTTTTGCTGCTTCCCAAACAGTGAATTTCTGCTTCACATGAGTTAGTTTTATTGCTAGGGAATAGACAACAGTTAAAAAAATAAAATAAAAAAAACAACGAGCTTTGACCGAAAATTTCACATTAATTACAGTACGCTTTTTTTTATTTATCTTTTTTTTTTTTTTTGCTAGACCAATCACGTATGATACAAAGCGCACAACATGTATTGCATGTTTAACATTGCTTTATAAGCTAAACGAACAAAAATCTTGCATATAGAAAAGGGAGAAAAATATTCACGATTATGATGTCTCAACTAGAAAAGATGTCATAGAATGTGTACCAACTTTATATACTTTCTAACCAACGCCAACTACCTCAACAATCTACAGTTGTCACAAAATGAAAGGGTACTCCCACAACCAAAAAGGCTTTGTTCTCAAATTATTTGAGGAATGCAAAGATAGAGTATAGTCTTCCTTGTTATCCAGATGACATTATAGACACGTTGTTGTAGAGAATTCAAGGAGACATAATCAAATGGTATTTAGCGTGTAGCTGTGGTGTATTCTTTTGTCGTACTATATTTAATATACGTACTCCAAATCTAAAATTTGAGTATGTCGTGTCGTGTATGCTCGACATAAATCGGACAAGTATTAAAAAATTGTGTGTGTACCCTGTATAAATATAACAAAACTTAAGAGTACTGTTTTCACGCGCTGTGAGGAAAACACAGAATCACGTCCAACCAAAAGTAGATCATATCATCATATGGATGGCTTCCCCTTCCATGTGATCACCTGATCCAGTCTGGTCGGAAAATAAATAATGTACACGCTTAATAAGATTAATTATAAGCTTGCAAATATTATACATGTTTCTGTTCTGTACTTCTATATAATACCAATACGTATATCTAAGTAATACTACTCTGCTCCCAAGCCTTTTTTTTTTTTTTCCCCTCCCCCGAAGATTCTGTTCCCAACCTATAACTCGCTAAGGGTTGCTGCAACATGTTAAAATTATAAGCACCGTCCAATGTGTATTATATATATATGCAATGTGTATTATATATATATATATATATAGGCACCAATCCAATAGGTATTTTTTTTTTTTACCTATGTATAGATATCAATTTGGCTAATAAAAATTTAACATGCATTTTTTTTTATTATAAAAAGTAAGAGAGAGAAAGAACATTAATGATGCACGTTTTTTCATGCATTTTATTATAACCATTGGATCACCAACGGCTAAAAAAAAAATACCTACCTACAGGTAAAGAAAAAAAATACCTATTGGATTGGCAACCATATATATATATTTATTGTAAGAAGTAATTTTTCTTTTTTTTAAAAAAAAATTTATTTATATATATTTTTTCTTAGATTATTATTTAACCGTAATTCAATGGTTAATATGTAATTCAATGGTTAATATAACGTGTACGCATTATTAATACTTTTTAACTCATAATTAATTTTAATTAAATAAAATAATAACTATTCATAAAAAATTACCTACCGGTGCCCATACATATTTCTCTATAATGGGTTTGGATGTAATACTTTTTTAAGACAGTATATATTTATCCAATATAACATCGGATAAACATGGTACGGTATGTGTTGGTTAAATAGTGTAACACGATCGATTCTCCAAAAGACACTACGTTCTACCTCATTTATAAAAATACCAATATTTAAATATATATTTCGTTTGAAGAAGTGAAAAGTTTGCAGGTTCTGTTTGGTTGCATAGAAGTTTGACCATGACCTACACATAATGGAGGAGCATACCAATCATCAAAGACCGTCCGCATGGGATGGGTCCCATCCTAAATGTTCGGGGAGGGACCATTTTAGCATGGATGGATCATTCACGGTCAATGATTAGATTGAAAGGTGCCGTTAAACACACAGACAGATACAGCTTATTACCCCAAAACTTCCGTCAAATCCGGCACGGCCCATTCTCCACTCTCAACACACCCACAGATTGCAATCTCAAAACTTCTTGTGATCGCTGACGCTGACTAATCACACTCGGATAACTACTATTAAATTTAAATCATATATTTTTTCAATTTAATTTAATTTATATGGCGATTTGTAATATAGCATTCTCATAAAATTGTTGTTAAAAAAAGAAAAAAAGAAACAGTTAGAATTCATCACTGAAAACGAACCGACCGATGAGAAAATCAATGAGATATCAATCTAATAGAGAACACAGATCGAGATCGCGGGTGAAGTTTCCTTCTAAAAAATGATTCTTCTTCTTTTTTTTTTTTTTTTTTTTTTTTTTTTTTTTTAAAAAGAAAAAAAAAGAAAGACGAACAGTACATGTGTGTGTATAAATAAATATATTTGGGTAATGATCGTGGTGAATCGTAGAGAGATAGAGAAAGAGATTAGAAAACCTGAAGAAGCAGAGTCGTGACCGGCGCAACGTGAAATGGAGGAAGAAGGAGAGAGTGTACGGATGGCGACGAAGGTTCCTTGGGTCCTAACCACGCTCATCTCTTAACGCCTCTACTCCCCAACTCGGTTGTTTTCTCAGAGAGATACCTCTTCTTGTACTTCTACTCTTTTAGAGAGAGAACGAGAGAGAGAGAGAGAGAGAGAGAGAGAGAGAGAGAGAGAGCTGTTTAATTTGGTCCCGACTTTTGTGAGCTCACTCACCACTGACGACGTGGGAGTAATGGGACTATGTAAAATGTCAAAAGAACACCTGTCAATCTACATATAAATGTCTACTGTTCTTTCACATTTTTTTTTTCACTAAAATGAGACCTTTCGGAGAAAGAACAATATTATAAAGTGAACACCGTGATATATCTATTGAAGAATTTAATTAATAAATTATATTTTATCTGGCTCTTATTTAAATTATAAATACGATTAACCAATAATAAATTTATATATCATGTCTTATAACGTTATTGTTTAGAAAAACAAAAAAAGAAGAACATTTATTACATTTTTACCTATAAATAAATAAATAAAAAGTTTTTTTTTTCAATATTTTAATTTCTCCTTTAAAATAAGTCAATTAGAATTTAGGTTGCCAACTCAACTAAAAAGACGTATTATATGAATATTTCAAAAGAATGGATTGCTGATCGGGGCCGTAACTCCTCGTTACTTGGTAAATATTATTTTTTATTTCTATATTGGAAATAAAGTGGTGTGGTTTGTACTTTACGCAAAAATAATGTCTAAAAGGGGCAGTTTAGAGTTTATATTATTTTATTATTTTAAATATGAAAAAAATGGCAGTAACAAGCCAAAAGCTCAGGGGACCTGTATTACTTCTTGGTTGATAAGAAGTCCAAGTCCAACACCGTGAACAGATTCCACATGGCAGCCGCCCCCAGAAACCCCGGCCAAGTGCTTTTAACTATTTTGTACTAAAAAGGGGAATTACCAAGTACTACAACCACGCGCTCCTTTGAGGAAGTGGAAAAGAGAGAATAGTATATAGAAAAAAATATTGAATGGAAAAATATTAATGTGAAAACAAATGTGCATTTGTTAATTGTTCATATTCATTCAGATTGTATCCCCACTTAAATTGTTCATAAATAAATAAAAAATATTAAGATTAGCAACGATATTTAAAAAAAAAAAAAAACTTAATGATATGCCCAAAAATCAGGAAAATTGAATGTTACAATACTAATAGCACGCTACTTTGAAAATGAATACAAAGGTGATATTAAGAGATTAATTTCGTTACTAAATTTCTTCTTTGGAAAAATGTATTGCATTTCTTTGAAAAAGGAAAAAGAATTCAGTTGTGCCGGCAAGCATGGTCCATGTGATGACTATTGCATCACAAAACCATAATAAATCAAATTTGAAGAAAGGGATAATATATATTTAAAAAGGAAAACCAGCTTTTTTTTCTTTCATATTTTTTTATTAGTATAAAATAAATCTTTGCATTTATATGTAGACAAAATTGTGTTAAAATTACTAGAAGTAAATATTTTAAACTTTTGAATAAATATTTTAAACTTTTGAAATTAGATAATAAGATTCAAAAGAATTTCTGTATACTTAAATGCTGTTATAGTTGAATTATTGAAAGATACATTTTTTTTTGTCTAAATGGTTGTCTTTCAGATAAACATGATGCTAATAGATAATTTTAAAAAATAAAATAATTCTGTAAAAATTTTAAATTCTAATTTTGACCATATATATAAATCCAATGAGATTTAATAGAAAACTTATTTAATATCAAATTTGAAGTAAAAAATGCATTTTTAGAGAATTCCCTAAAAAGATACGTTTCTTGGATCTAATACATTGAATATGTCAAAGTAAATCATCAAAATATCATTGAAATGCTTTGAAAATCATGGAAATTATTGAGAGGTGCCAAAAAAATATTAAAGGATTCTATTTTACCGTGAAGATCTTATATCTCAAGTTTAACATCTTATTAAATATATGAATTTAAAATTCTCCTTCGAATGTAAATTAATTAGTCATTCACACATTTGAGCATAACACCACCCAAATGAGATTTGGTTCGTCGAATAGCGCGTGTAGTACGATGGTGTGACAATATTTTGGTTACATAGTAAAGGTGCGAGGACAAAGAGCTAAGCGTAAGATAAAAGCTATGCAGTTTTTGTTTGGGACGTAGCTTGCCGACTCTACTGTTGTGTCCCAATCTTTTGGGTTCTTCCTCTAAATTTCAGATTTTGATTTGACTGCCAGGTGGCAGTGACCACGACATCTCCCAAAAGGGGTTCAGAGGTAGTGAGTATTTTTTTTTTTTTTTTTTTTTCTTCTCTGGAGCCTTGTAGGCACAGCAACTTGCCCCCAATTAGAATCATGGATGTTACCCACGCTGTGTTACAAATTGGTTTGCCACTGCCTTCTGCTTTTCGACACCCACATGCCTATTACGGCAAAACCTCCCTTCACTTACCATCATTAAACACTTCTTCTTAATCTTAAAGAGTTCCGACACTAGGCCCTTTCTTTTCAGTCTCATTATTTTTCTTCTTGAATCCAATATAAGGAATTTTTTTCTCACCCTATTAATATAGCACGTATGATTATGATTGCGACAGAATAACGGAATAATGACATGTTTTGTTTACAATTTTTTAAAAAAAAAAAAATTACATAAGCGCCAAACAATTCTTTATGAAAACTTCAATAAGTTGAAAAGAAATCCTTAATAATAGTAATGATAACAATAATAACTCTTAACACATGGCCTGCCGCGAAGAGAGAATCGGAAATTTCATTAATAATTTAATGATTAAGTTTTGGTTCTTTCTTGTTTCCTCATTAGTAATAAATTAATAATATATCGGAATTTTTCATTGTTTTGTTGTATTTACATTGGTTTTTTTTCCTGTGATGGACCTACACGTACTGAACTTCCAATGTCCTTATTATGTCTTCTCGCAGTTGAGGACTGTATATACAGTGGAAAAACTCTTAGATATCCCTGGGTTCTATCCACAAGAATTCAAGAGAAGTAAAAGATGTTGCCTTTTTTACTTTGACATCGAAGGTATACTATCCTACTTTGCATCCTTCTGAAGTTCATGTACTGCCTTTTGAAATTAGTAATTTTAAGATTTCATTTTTTCAGCAAAATAGTCCATAGATATAAGGGACAAATAAATGAAAGCGACATTTTGAATTATAAAACTATGGATATATATTTTTTTTTTGTTTCTTGTTTTTTTTTTTGAAAATGAAAAAAACTTGTGGAATCTTCTCAAGCAAAATATTATGCTGATCTCAGATTTTGTTTTTTTTTTTTTAAACACAAAATAAAAGTTTATCCAAAAAAACTCTTGTACGAATCAATATTAATACAAAGACTATTACTAAGATGATTGTTACATCACTACCTATAGCATGCATAAAACATGAACTCTTTATTTGAATCAACTGTTGGTGCTGTTCTTACTAGCTGTCTACGTATCTCTGAACTGCTGACGTTGTATCCACCAACTGTCCACGTATCCTTACTATCCCGGAATGCCTTTAGCTTCAGGCTGAGACGGAGAGACGGGGGTGGCCACCTGCAAAGACTCTACTTAAGTCAGTGATTTATCCCTGAGACTGAACAACAAGGGTTTAGTTTTTCTCTGTAAACGTTTTTTTTTTTTTTGTATTATCTCTTTAGGGAGGAAACAAGGCTTATATATATAATCTTAGAACTGGGAGTTTTCTGACTCTTAATCCCAGGATCGAATACCTTTTTCCATCATGACTTACTCTAGAAATCACGGGTCGTGATTACCGTGACCTCCTTTACATTGTCACGGCCTGTTTTCTGCCGTCCCCTATGACTCCAGCCTGTCGGGGGTGAGATTTTGACAAGCTGCTGTTCTGTCAAGACGACTTGCCTAATGCGCTTACTTACCCAAGATCGCATTAAATGCTCTGTTTAGGTCTGGAACGGTGAGTTACTTCCCATGGTATTCTGGTGGAAGACCCTTGAGGCTCCCAACCCTCAGCTGTTGAGGTGAGAATCGGACTGGGCCGAATCCATCCAGGGTCTGGGATGGGTTCGACCTTGGCCTCGGACAGCCCATGAGCCTATGCAGTACCACGTGCGACTCATGTGGCTTTTAATCGGTCACTCTGGACACGTGTCAAATGGTGTTCCCTGCTTATGATCTGTTCTGCCACTTAATCATTTACGTGGTGTATGATTTAGGAACAGGTCCTACAACTACCCCTATTTTCCTATTTGATGGATTCGTATCCATCAAGTGGGGAAATCGTTTCTCCGGTCCTCCAATTCGAGGGATACACATGGCTCCCCCACCGTCACTCCTCCCCAATTGTCGACGTTGGGGCACGCCATCCCGTGTCATAATTTTTTTATATTTTTGAAATTCTAATACCTCCATCTTCCTTGCCCTGCTCTCCTCTAGGGAAAAAACTCTTCGTCACCCCCTCTATAAAAGCCGCATTTACGCTCATTTCTTACTTTACCAAAATCTCCAAGTATTCTAACTTTCTTAAATCTTAAGGTTTCCGCATCTCCCTTTTTCCCGAACCTTTCGTCTTCTTCGATCGCACCTAACACGATGGCCCTGAATCAGAGTCAAAAACTCCACCCCGTCACGAATTCCGAATTAGCATCGTTGAGGACTCTGCTTCCCCGGCGGAGTCACTTTAGAGAGGTTCGATGGCCCAGCGGACTGGTACCTTTATTCCTCTGCTCCAAAAAGCTCCATCGTCCTGGGGAGGAGGCATCTGGAGTAGCTGCGGTTTCCTCTTCCTCCCTTAGTCCACCAGTTCTTTAGCTTTACAGGGATTCATTCGATGTAGCTCAATGCTAACGGAGTCATGATCTTGATGAGGCTTTCTGCCTTTTCCGTCCTCTTCAACATGCATATCGACCTAGAAATGGTTTTCTATACCTATAAACTTACCCTCATCCCCAAAAAGAGCTCTTACTCCACCTTCTATCTTCAGCCGCTCCCGGGGCGCCACATCTTCTGGGGCTTGTCGAGGTTGGATAAGTAGTGGGACTCTCATTCTAGGATATACGCTGTCGGAGAGGCGTGGTGCTCTCCCTGGGTGAATGGAGAGTGTTTTCAAATCCTCTCGTTCTTTTTGCAAAGTAAGTACTGAGTCGTGAATTTCGGGTCCGTGCATATTTTGTCCATTTTTACTCATGACACTTTGCCTTGCGTAGCCTCTGCGGAGGAAAGCAGGTTCGAGCCTCGGCTGTCGGCAGGTCGTCTCTAGGAGCTGGAGGGAATCATCCTTTTTGGGTCATCCAGGGATTGCCGACACATCCAGGCTGTCCTGAATCCCCAGGTGATGAACATGATACCAAGGATGGTCTTATATCTCCTCTTCCCGCTAGACACGTGAGTCATCACCAAGCACCTTCGGAGCCAGATTGACGCCTCCACCCTGAACCAGTTCCGCCGGGATGAGCAGGGTCGCATCGCCATGATGGGTCATCGGATCACAACCTCTAGCCAGCTAGTAGGTCCCAATGACCTGGTGGCGCCGACCAGTCACGAGCTCGAAGAGGCGGTGAAGCTCGTGGCCGAGGAGTGTGCCAGGTTCCATAGGAAAGAAACCGCTGCCCCCAAGAGGGCTAAGGGTGAGTTCATTTTTATACCTTGGGGCTCCGTCGGTCAGGTCATGGCTGCGTTTTAACCATGTTGCTTGCTCTTTTTGCAGGTTTAGATGCAGGCTCTTTGGCAGACCCCTCCCCGATCAAGATCCCCACTGGTCAGCGTTTGGTGGTGTCCTCGGAGGACGAGGCCTCAGGAGTTATCATCCCAAGAATAGTCTCGGACGATGACCTGGAGGGTCTGTTTATAATTGGGGGTGAAATTCCTATAGTGCCACCTCCCGAGGCAGGCAGACTTGTGATCCGGGAGGCACCGGCCATAAAGGTTGTGCATGGCGAAGGGGTGCCTTCGAGCCTGCCCGGTGAGCTCTCTGCGCCGATCTCTTCTGCCCCCAGCTCTGGCTCGAAGGTGGGAACGGGGTCTGGTGCCACCCGCTCCTATGGAGAGATTGCTGAGCTCAACAGAGAGGCTCCAAGGTTGAAGTCTCGGCTGTCTTCCCCTCCCCCAATCTCCAATAAGTGGGATCGCGAACCTGATTCGTCCAAGGGGGAGGGGAGCCCGGTAGGAAAGAGAGGCAGAACCGCCCCTGCTTTCGACAGCGACGACAACGGGGCTACTTTGACTCTCATGAGGATGAGGAGGTCCATGCGAGGCAGCGCGTATAAGGATGTTGGTCAAGACAAGACCAAAAAATCACACCTAGCATTTCTTCGGCAGAGGTGGCGGCCAAAGCTGCTAACATAATAGCGGTCGTCGCATCTTTTTCTGTCGAAGGTGCACCCGGCGACACCTTACTCTCCACCGCCACCACCTTTGCCACTCCGGGAGCGTCAAAAGAAGTCGCTGGAGCGCATTTGGTGGGGGGTGAAGGTGTCCTCGAGGTCGACGGGGTGGAATTGTATTCCCCAAATGCGGACAATGCCCAAGGAGAGGGTACGGCTACGGAGCCCGAGCTGGAGGCGCTCTCCCCAGAGAATGTAGAGCTTGTGGCCAGTCGCAGTATCGCACAAGTTTGTTTCGTCTTACTGTAAGCACCAGGTTCTTGGCATCCTCTCTGAACACTGACTTCTCTTTCTCGCACTTTGCAGCTAGCTGCCGTCCAGTCCTTCTACTCCTCTCGCGTTAGCCAGTTGAATACCCGTGCCATGATGGCCGAGCGAAGCGAGGCCACCCTTGCTATATTGAGGGCGGATTTTGACTTGTATCGGAGCCCGGATGAGGCTAGGGTCAGCAGCGCAGTGGCCCACATTTTGAGCGTCGAAAGGGCCAGGCGTAAGGAGTTGGTCGCTGTGTTTGGCCAAGGCAGAGATCGCCAGGTTGGTCCAAATCGAGGCTGCCAGGCTGACCCAGGACGAGCTCGAGGTTAAGGAGCAGGAGCTGCAGAATGTGGGGGCAGAGATGGGTATGGCTTTCATCGCTTGCTACAAAGCCGTCGACAAGGACAAGGAAGCGAGAAAAGCCGAGGCGAAAGCCAAACTTGAGACCCATTCCTTACAGTATAGGCTCAACCAATCCAACGAGGTAATCCGACATCTCTATTCGGATAACAAAACACTGACAGAGGCTCATGTCAAGTTGTCTCGCAAACGTGGCAAAGATCTCACCGATATTAACAATTTTTTGATCGACTTATCGCAGCAACAAGCAGAGCTGAGGCTAGCTGCGCTGAGGGATAGACTAGCAGACACGGAGAAACTGAAGATAAGGTTCCAGAGGCAGGTGGATGTCCTTTCTGCAGAGAGTTACAGGTCTAGCTAGGAGAACAGGGAATTCGAAGGCCACACAGAGGTGGTAACACCAGACCAGTTCGATGAGCAGAAAGGTGACGAGAGGGACTATTATTCCGTCAGGTACTATATGCAGCAGTTAGGGGACGAGATTAATATCGCGTACTCTGCTGATGTGTTGAAGATACTTGACAAAGAAAAAGATGGGCCCTCTACATATGCTTCTGTCGCCAAGGAGATCGTCCTTGCTCCGGGTCCATCAGAACAAGCTACGGAGGTCTCTAAGGATCAGCCTGGTGAGGGTGCCTTGACGGGCGGAGGGTCAAGCACGATTGTCTTGTCTAGCGACGATTTCGATTCCACTGCAGCTGGTCCAAGCGTCGAAGCCGGCGTCGTTTCCCTCCTCAGAGGTAACTAGGGACTCTCGCTCTTTTGTACATTTGTAAAGTGCTGACCACTTTGTATAGAGCTGACCCCTGTTGCAAGCAACTGTTTAAATAATAAAACGGTGCATTCTTCTTACGCTGATTATTTGTTATCTATTATATTCATTATTATATTATTTTTTTGTTGCTTGCATCTGTGGTCAGGATCAGGCATCGTATATGATGCCATTCCTTTGTCGGCGGTCTGCCCGGCTTCTGGGTCTGGCCTAATCGTATATGATGCAGAGTTACTAGCGAATTCTCCTTATGCTATGACCGATGAGGTCAGCTTCAAAGATTGGGACGTGAGTTCCGGCTCGCCTGACTTTGAGGATGTATAACTTCCATTATGACATATCTTAGTAGAATATGATCCGCACGTATGGCTGGACTTCTCTGACCCTAAATGGGAATGCGCCAGGAATTAGCTCTAATGATTGGTCGACAACTATTTGGACTCGTCACTTCAGAGGAGGAGGCCTAGGCTTGACTCTTCTCGGGAGCAAACATGGCGTTACCACTCCGACGTGTCCTTGCGAGTCCACCCAAGACTTGCTCCTTAAAAATAGAGACACTGGGTTTGCGTCTGTGTCGACCACGCATCTTATAATTTATGCAATAATAAACAGAATTTAGTTTGTAATTTCTACTTTCGCGCTTAGTCTTGCCCGGATCTACTTCCAACGGGTAGACCTTGGTTCCATTCACTTCTTGCCTATGCGTAGCTAGGACGCTCTCTGGGGAGGGTCTACTTCCAACGGGTAGACCCTGGTCTCGTTTGCCTTTGGCTTGTGCTTAGCTAAGGTGCCCCTTAGGGAGGGTCTGCTTCCAAAGGGTAGACCCTAGTCCCGTTTGCCTTTGACTTGTGCATAGCTAAGGTGCCCTCTGGGGAGGGTCTGCTTCTAAAGGGTAGACCCTGACCCCTTTTTCCTTTGGCTCACACTTAGCTTAAGTGCTCTCTGGGGGGGTCTTATCGCTCAAATCTCCCCCACTCTGCAGGTAATCCTTGAAGGTCAGCGGCGAGTTTTCACTGCGCAGCCTACTGCCCTTCGTATGGCCTCTCGGGTCGTTGACAAGTGACGTGATCCCCGTGGCGCAATTCTTGGCGAGGTCCGCTGGCAAATGTTTTATTGCGCAGCTCAATCTTCGTGCATTTTCCCGGGCTATCGGCGAGCATTCTATTACACGATGTGATTTCTATAGTATGATCTTCGTCGAGGTATGCTGGCAAGCATTTTACTGCGTAGCTCAATCCTCTTTATACGTTTTCTCGAGTCATCGGCAAGCGACGTGATCCCTGTAGTACGATTGTTTTCGATATCTGCTGGTAAGTTTTTGGTTGCACAGCTCTTTCCTCTTCGCACGTTTTCTCGGATCGTCGGCAAGCGACGTGATCCCTGCAGTACGATTTTTATGAGGTCTGTTGGCAAACATTTTACTACACAACTCTTTCCTCTTCGTACATTTTCTCGAGTTATCGGCAAGCGACGTGATCCCCGCAGTACGATTGTTTTCGAGGTCTGCCGGCAAGTTTTTAGTTGCACAGCTCTTTCCTCTTCGTACATTTTCTCGGGTCGTCAGCAAGCGACGTGATCCCCGCAGTACGATTTTTATGAGGTCTACTAGCAAGCATTTTACTGCACAGCTCTTTCCTCTTCGTACGTTTTCTCAGGTCATCTGCAATGACGTGATCCCCGTAGTATGACTTTTATGAGTTCTACTGGCAAGTTTTTGATTGCACAGCTCTTTCCTCTTCATACATTTTCTCGGGTCGTTGGTAAGCGACGTGATCCCCGCAGTATAATTTTTTGAGGTCTGCTGGCAAGCATTTTACTGCATAGCTTTTTCCTCTTCGTATGTTTTCTCCGGTCGTCGGCAAGTGACGTGATCCCCACAGTACGATTGTTTTCGAGGTTTTTTGGCAAGTTTTTGGTTACGCAGCTCTTTCCTCTTCGTACATTTTCTAAGGTCGTCGGCAAACGATGTGATTCCTACAGTACGATTTTTATGAGGTCTGCTGGCAAGTTTTTGGTTGCGCAGCTCTTTCCTCTTCGTATATTTTCTCGGGTTATCGGTAAGCGACGTGATCCCTGCAATACAATTTTTATGAGATTTGCTGGCAAGCATTTTATTGCACAACTCTTTCCTCTTCGTACGTTTTCTCGGGTCATTGGCAAGCGAGGTGATCCCCGCAATATGATTGTTTTCAAGGTCTGCTGGCAAGTATTTGGTTGCACAGCTCTTTCCTCTTCGTATGTTTTCTTAGGTCGTCGGCAAGTGATGTGATCCCCGCAGTACGATTTTTGATGAGGTCTGCTGGCAAGTATTTTACTGCCCAGATCTTTCCTCTTCGTACGTTTTTTCGGGTTGTTGATGATGTGATCCTTGCAATACGATTGTTTTCGAGATCTGCTGGCAAGTTTTTGGTTGCACAGCTCTTTCTTCTTCGTACATTTTTTGGGGTCGGTGGCAAGCGACGTGATCCCCGCAGTACGATCTTTTGTGCAAATGGTCCGTAGGGTCTGGCACTGTGGGCAAACCCTTTTACATAGCAATCCAAAGCATAAATCCGTGAAGCGGAAACCCTCAGCTATTTTGGAATTAAGCTGTTTAATAATACAAGCATTCACATGTGTCTTACAACATTTACATGCATCTCACACGTAGTACTTCTTCAGGTGTTGGGCATTCCATGTGTTCGGTAGGCTCTTCCTGGTCTTGAGTTTTTTCAGGATGTACGCACCATTATCGAGTGCCTTGATCACCTTATCGCCCCTGACCCAGTTAGAGTCCAGCTTCAAGGAGTTTCTTATCCTGACCCTCAAGACCCAGTCTCCAGCATTAAATCAACGAGCACTAACCTTTTTCGCGTAATAGGACCTGGCCTGCTGGTGATACGAGGCCAGGTGGACCAGGGTCATGTCCCTTGCTTCTTCTAGGAGGTCTGTGTAATGGCTTAGCTGCTACTCGTTCAGTGAGGCGTCTCTTACCACTTCAGAATGAAGAGTCGGGAGGCCAATCTCAGTCGGGATCACAGCCTCTGACCCGTAGACCATGGCGAACGACATTCTTCCCGTTGACCTCTGCTCTGTGGTTCGATGGGCCCACACGATGGCCGGTAGCTCTCCTAACCACCCCCCTTTGGCCTCTTGCAAGTTCTTTTTTATATTGCTGAATATGGCCTTGTTCGTTGCTTGTGCTTGGCCATTCCCCTGAGGGTAATTTACGGATGAGAAGCTGAGCCTTCTATCATACAACTCACATAGCTCTTTTAGCTTCGTATTCTGGAACTACGTGCCGTGATCGGCATGTATCTCTCTCGGGATCCTGTACTGGCAAATTATGTTTTTTAAAATGAAGTTAATCGTGTCTGCCTTATTGACGGTTACGTAGGCTTCAGCTTCTACTAATTTGGTAAAAAAATCAGTGGCCAGCAGGATATACCTTTTTCCCCTTAGACTTTTGGGGAGTTCTCCGACGATGTCCAGACCCCATTTAGCGAAAGGCCAAGGAGTTATGTTCGAATGGACTTCCTCTACGGGTTGGCACTTCACAGGGGCGAACCTCTGGCACTTGTCACATTTCTTGATAAACTGGGCCGCCTCGATCATCATGTATGGCTAGAAGTACCCGGCAGTCAAGGCTTTGTGGGCGAGGCTGCGCTCGCCAGAATGGTTGCCACATGCTCCTTCGTGGATTTCCTCCATCAGTTTCTGTGCCTCGATGGGGCCTACGCACCTTAGCATTGGTCTTATCATTGATCTTCTATACAGTCGGTCTGCCACTATAGAATATCGGGCAGCCTTCAGCCTGATCGACCTCGTTTTTTGGGAGTCTGTGGGCAGGTTCCCTGACACCAGATATTGGGTGATGGGTCTCATCCAGCCCTCATCCTCGGAGTCAGCTGCAAATACGTGTCGCGTGGGGGCCTCCAAGGGGCCTTTTGTGTTCTAGCCTTCTGGCAGAATCTCTATATGTTCAGTCGCTCCCCCGATTGACGCGCTTTTAGGTAATTCATCAGCCTTTTGGTTCATATCACTGGGTATTTGTTCGATATCGAACCTGCTGAAACGGGCTTTCGCCCCCATTACCCGGGAGAAGTACCTATGTAATCTTGGCTCTTTTACTTCGAAGTTTCCCCTGACCTGACTCACGATCAGCTGTGAGTCAGTTTTTACCACGATGTCCTCTACTCCGAAGTGCAGAGCCAATTCAAGGCCTTGCAGCAATGTCTCATACTCTGCCTCATTGTTTGTTGCCTGGAAACTGAGCCTCAAAACTTTCTCTACCCTGAGTCCTGCTGGGGTCTGTAAGACTATTCTGATACCTGACCCCGAGGTGTTCGTGGATCCGTCGGTGTAGAGGGTCTAGGCTGAAAGGGTGTGAGGCGGGGATGTCTAAAGTGGGTCGTGCGGCTCGCTGAAGGACTAGATTTCTACCAAGAAGTCCACCATAACTTGCCTTTTCTTCGCTATTCGAGGCCGATATTCGATGTTTTATATCCCCAGCTCGATAGCCCACTTGGTTAGTTATCCCGACAGGTTCGGCTTGGCCAAGAACTGCCGGATGGGGAAATCCATATACATCGTTACTGGGTGCGCCTCGAATTATTGCCTGAGTCTCTTCTTAGCGTTGACCAAAGCTAGGACCAGTCTCTTCGCCATACTATATCACGTTTCGGCGTCCAGGAGCATACGGCTCGTGTAAAACACATGCTTCTACTTGCCGTCTTCCTCAACGAACAGCACAGCACTGATCGCTACTTCGGATACTGCCAAATAAGTGTATAGGTGCTGCCCTTCTACTGGGGAAGCTAGGATAGGCGGATGACTTAAGTACAACTTGAGCTCTATCAATGCCCTGTCCTGCTCCTCCCCCCAGACGACCGTGGTGCTTTTCTTTATGCACTGGAAGAAGGGCTTGCATCGGTTGGACATCTTGGAGATAAAACGGCTGAAGGCGGCTATCTTCCCGATTAGGCGCTAGACCTCCCGAACAGTCAAGGATCTTTTCTCGTCTGCGATAGAGGACAACTGGGTCGGATTGGCCTCAATGCCTCTTCTGCTCACGATATGTCCCAGGAACTGGCTGGAAGAACCCTAAACGTGCACTTCTTGGGGTTCAGAGCATCCGGTATCGCCTCAGGATTTGAAAACATTCATCCAAGTGTCCCAGATGGTCCGAAGCCTCCTTGCTCTTTACGACCATGTCGTCAATGTAGACTTCCATCATCTTCCTGAGCAGCCAAGCGAACATTTTGTTCATGAGCCTCTGGTAGGTTGCTCTTGCGTTCTTCAAGCCGAAAGGTATGTGCCTATAACAGTATAGACCTCACTCCGTAATGAACACCGTGTGGATCTGGTCTTCCTCGTATAGAGGAATCTGGTTGTATCCAGAGTAGGCGTCCAAGAAGCTCATCCTGTCAAAGCCAGCTATAGCGTCGACCATTTGGTCGATCCTTGGTAGGGGGAAGCTGTTCTTCGGGCAGGCCTTGTTTAGGTTAGTGAAGTCTATGTAAGTGCGATCGTCGCCGTTTTTTTTCTTCACTACCACTGAGTTGGAGACCCAACATGGGTATATGCATTCCATGATCAGGCCGTTCTCCAGTAGCATCTCTACCTCTTTATTGATCGCTCTATTTTTCTCTGGCGTGAACCTTCGGGGACTTTGTCTGACTGGAGGAAAATTGGGGTCTACATTTAATTGGTGGCAAGTGTGTGTGGGGTCTATCCCAGGTATGTCATCATGGAACCATGTGAAGATATCTTCATTCTACCTAAGGAACCCCAACAGTTTGCTCTTTTCTTCCTCGGGTAGTAGGGCCCCGATTAGGACTACCTTCCCTAGCTCTGCCTCTTTCAAATGGATCGCCACCAGCTCCTCAATTATGAATTCTAGCCAGTCAGACTCCTCTTCGATCTACTTTATGTACGCCAACAGACGGTCCTTTGATTGCTATCTGTCCCCCATCGAGGAGCTCGCGTTCACATCGGGCCCACTCAGAGCGATTGAAAAACATTTCTTCGCAGAAGCCTGGTCCTCTTTTACGTCTATCATGTAAGTGCCGTCCTTTGATAGACATCTTAAGACCTGGTGGAGGTGA
The DNA here is from genome assembly GCA_002914805.1 of Parasponia andersonii. Lineage (NCBI taxonomy): Eukaryota > Viridiplantae > Streptophyta > Magnoliopsida > Rosales > Cannabaceae > Trema > Trema andersonii. The sequence continues at coordinate 255,386 of JXTB01000243.1, read as the reverse complement.
CCCCATGCATGGCGTAGATCCACCCTCTTCTCATGATGACGTTGAAGGAAGACTGGTAGTTGATGATGACAAAATCCACATCCCGGAATCTTTCCGCGACGCAGACCTTTAGAGTCATGACGCCTAAGGGGCTGACCCTAGCGCCGTTGAAGGCGAACAGCGGCTGACAAGTTGGCCTGAGCGCGTTTTGATCTAGGCTCATACTCTCGAACGTGCTAAGGAACAAACGTTGACGCTGCTTCTGCCGTCGATTAGGACCCTCCCGACTAACACAGAGTCAATTTGCAGCTTAATCACCAAGGGGTTATTATGAGGCAGGCGCACCGTGGTCAGGTCTTGCTGGGTGAAGGTGATAGGGGCGACTGAGGCGTATCTTTCTTCCGTCATCATATGGTTCACAAAATGGCCCATCCCCCTCAGGCACTTCACCATCTCCTCAGTCCTCTTTCAGTATTTTTCCTTATCCTCCTGACCCTGGGTCGGCTTCGGTCTGCCTATGATCGTTAGAACTATCCTCAGAGTTTGTTCTCCCGATCGGAGGCTTGGGTCTACTTTCCTTTCTCAGGTCTGGCGGTATTTTCCTTCGACTGGTTCCCGCCCGTCTTTACATACTGCTTCAACTTTCCAGCTTGGATTGCCATCATAACCTGCGCATAAAGACTACGGCAGTTGATGGTATCATTCCCGTACTCTTTGTGAAATTGGCAGTACCTGCTCCTGTTTTTCATATGCTCAGGAACACCGGACTTGGGTGGGTCTTTGAAAATGCCTATGTCCCTGTTCTGGAGGTAGATCATGTCGATCGACGTGTTGAGCTCATATTTTGGCACAGGATCCTTAAATATCTTCCTCCTCTTACCGCTCTCTTGACCGCCTCGAGCTGGGGCTTCTTGCTTCGGAGATGGCCCCTGGGCCGATACAGGCCTCTTCATTCCTCGCAGGACCAGAGTTTGTGCCGGCGCCGTTGTTATCGTGGCGGAGGCCTTGGGTGCTTTTTAGTGGCTTTCCAGCACGCTAAATACCCCTTCTGACTTTGCCTGGACATCTACCATGTCGTACGGTAAATTCAAAAGTAGATGGTCTGACAGCATCGACCTTTGCTGTAGGCCCCTGACGAACAAGCTCACGGCTTGCACCGAGTCGACGTTGTTCACCGAGGATATTACCTCCAGGAAACATGATAGGTATTCTCTTGGAGACTCGCTCGTAGATTGCTCTAATCGATCGAGGTTTCGCATGGTTTTCTGCTGCCTCCGGACGCCCGCATACTGCTTTAAGAACAGTTTGTAAAAGTCTTCAAACCTGTTTATGGACTTCTCCAGGAGTTGCTTGAACCACAGTAGTGCCGGCCCTGCCAGGGTAATGGAGAAGACTTTACAAGTCACAGCCTCATCCCTGGTCTCCAAGGCCATTTTCTGTTGAAAGTGGTATATGTGATCGAGGGGGTCAGTCTTTCTCTTGAATGGTCTGAAGGTTGGGATTGTGAAGTCCTTCGGCTTGGGCTCCAACTGGATCTAATCGGCGAAGGCCGTCCGATTAATTCCGCGCACGGTCTGCTCTGCTAGATCGTCGGGAGTTTGGCTGCGATGGGCTCCGAGCCTCTTACTTAGTCTGCCATCATCTTTTGTTTCTAGTTGGGAAGTGCACCTACTGGGTTTTCTTGGAGCCTTCTGTCCAATGCTGCTCCAGCCCAGAAAGGCCTTATCTGGCTTTGCTGCTCCCCCTGCATCCGTGATTTGGATGGGATGTGGATTTCTATCGGTGGTTGGCCCCTGGACTCTTGTTGGACCTCTTCGTCAAAGTCCTCCCTTCGCCCGCTCCTGACTTCGCTTGCCAGCAGCTCTTCGAGGCGGCATTATCTCTGCGCACCTCTGCGACTTCGTCTTTTAAACCCATGATGACCTCGTGGGCCATCTCTGCCTTCTGGTTTGTTTTTGCCAGGGCGGCAAGTATTTGGTCTAGCTTTTGCTCCAGACCTGGTCGTGCTTCCCAGGAGCTCCCTTCGGCGTCAGGACGTGTACTCCTGGTTGTCATTCTTGAGGGTGCCATTCGACATTGAATGGCCTTTTGTTCGGGGATAGCGCGATCATGAGACTCTTGTTTCTTCTCTCGTACTCAACTATTTCCCATAGGTGGTGCCAAACTATTGGTGTTGTTCTTACCTTCTGTCCACGTGTCTCTGAACTACTGACGTTGTATCCACTAACTGTCCATGTATCCTTGCTATCCCGGAATGCCTTTAGCTTCAGGTTGAGACGGAGAGATGGGGTGGCCACCTGCAAAGACTCTTTGATGCTTAAGTCAGTGATTTATCCCTGAAACTGAATAGCAAGGATTTATTTTTTCTCTGTAAATGTTTTTTTTGTATTGTCTCTTTAGAGAGGAAATAAGGCTTATATATGTAATCCTGGAACTGAGAGCTTTCTGGCTCTTAATGCCAGGATCGAGTACATTTTTCCATCATGACTTACTCCAGAAATTATGGGTCGTGGTTACCGTTACCTCTCTTGCATCGTCGCGGCCTATTTTCCATCGTCTCCTACGACTCCAGCCTATTGGGGGTAAGATTTTGACAAGCCACCGTTCTGTTAGGATGACTTGCCCAATGCGCGCACCTACCCAGGATCGCATTAAATACTCTGTCTAGGTCTGGAGTGGTGAGCTGCTTCCCACGGTATTCTGGCGGAAGACCCTTGAGGCTTTCGACTCCCAGCTGTCGAGGTGAGAATCGGACTGAAACGAATCTATCTAGGATCTGGGATGGGTTTGGCCCACAACCCATGGGTCTATGCGATACCACGTGCGACTCGCGTGGTTTTTAATCGGTCACTCTGGACATGTGTCGGACGGTGTGCCCCGCTTGTGACCTGTTCTGTCACTTAATCGTCTACAAGGTGTATGATTTAGGAACGGGTCCCACACCAATTATTTTCGTTTTTTTTCAAAAGAAAATCGAAGCAACTATTCTGCTACTACTAGCTAGTACTAATAATTATACTTATAGTTTATAACAAAGAAAATAAACTATACTAAAATCAGCTACTTCAAACACGTTACAAAGTCAAACACTGGTGGTTTAATACTGGAACGAATGAAATCCAGGCTCCAGCTCGAAAGTTGTTCGAAAACCATTGAGCTGAAGGGGCTGGCCCTGAGCCCATGAGAGGTTAGGGCCTGTGGGAGCCATAAGTAGTAAGTACGGTCATAACACGAATGAACCAACCACTACTTACTCGTATAATTTTATTATTGATAAAAAAATGCGAACGAGTGTCGAAACTTTTATTGACCTGACATGTTCACCAATCGTAATAGACCATAATGAGAATGGAAATAGACGTGCGTGCTTCTTTTTTCATCCACGTACTTGCGCAATTAGATATCTTCTCACGTTGCTGGTGAAATTATAACTCAAATGTTTATTTCTTACCATTACTCTCTTAAAGGTATTTGTTTTACGACTGATTAATAAATGGATAATATCCTAATTTTTGTACTAAATATTTTGTACAAAAATTTATAGCATATCAGTTGTTATTATCTAATTAGTATATTAAAATTTATCATAAATAAATTAAATATTATCACTAATTAAGTGGTAACAAATCACATATTATATGTATTAAAAATTTGGTAAAAATTTACGCTCTAAGCATTATCCTTAATAAATATGCCCTTGGTATCTTGTCACGAGAGTTTGATGAATATAACTTCTGGGCTTCTTCTTTCATGTAAAATTCATATATAACTTTAGATAGTATTAGTGTCGTACATCCTCATACATCATGACCTGAGTTTATGACTTATTAGTGTCATCAGAACGGGAACTTTAAGCCCAAGTTTATGACTTAATAACTTATGCACGTGTGGGAGCTTCTCTTCCTCGTTTTGACTATAACACTTCCTATTACATGGAGGTAGCTATCATAGCCAGAGCCGCCTCTGTTCTCTAACCAGAGCCGCTTGTTTCAATACAACTTCATAGACATTCTCCTCGGAAGATTTGCTGTGTTTGCGACTGTACTCGAGAAGGCCAAAGACCCAATATAACAAATTCATTATTGGAAGCTCACGCTGCTGTGTAAGTACCGGTATTCAGCACTACCATCCCACCAGGTTTTGGCCACGAGCATTTGCTGGTTTAGGAAGAAATCACAATCTCCAGTTCTACCATTCCAGTCGTAATTTCTACTGGTCAAGTATTTTCACTCAAAATTTCAACTGCCCGCCAGATGTTTGATGAAATGCTTCAGTGAATGCTAAACTGTTTTTGAGACTGTGACTGTTTTGGCCTTTTGGCCATGTGCTTCCCACTGTGGACGTTCTTGGCCACAAAGAGCTTTTTTCATCCCCAAAAGGAGATTTCGGCACCTCAGCTCCACTTGCAAAATCTTTTACAAATGTTTTGCTCAACAAAACAACAATGGCAATGTATCTTCCTCCCTCTTCATCAATACCTCAACAAAAAGGTGCTTATGTTTCAGTTAAGGTTAACGTAGAAGAATGCTTGAACATGTATAAGTTTTCTCTTATTGGGTGTGTTATTTTATCAAGAGGTGATAAACCTTGGTCTTTGGTTGATTTGAAAGCTAAACTCGATTCGATATAGAAAAATTCTTCATGGCAACTAATTTCTTTGGGTAAGGACTATTTTTTGATCATGTTGACTTATGAGAAAAATAGAACTCGTGTCTAGAGTATGGGTTCATTGAATATAAAACTGGGTATTTTAAGTTTCTAGCTTTGGGTTCTCAACTTCGTTCCAAGTGAACAAAAGACTACGAATGTTCAAGTATGGGTTCGATTTTATGAATTACCTTAGGAATTTTAGTACCCTCGAGTTTTATCTGATTTGACTAGAATAGTTAGTTGCCTTTTGAAAATTGACCAAACTACTCTTAGCAGGGATTTCAGTCACTATGCTAGAATTTTTGAAAATTGACCAAACTACTCTTAGCAGGGATTTCAGTCACTATGCTAGAATTTTGGTGAATGTGGATCTTAAGAATACGCTATTTGATTCGATTCAAGTAGATCAGAGATGAGTGTCACTTTGTTTACCTTTCTTACGAGAGATTACCGGATTTTTGCACTACTTACTCTTCAACTAGCCATGTTCCTTCAAAATATTATCATAATAAGTTGAAATATGACAAGGAGAAGATTACTAAGAAAAGTGACAGGGTTATTGCTCAAAAGCAACAGATTTTTGTTGTAAAGCCAAATACAGAGCAAGTGATTTCCAAAGATGATAAAAAATATTTGGATATACATTTACAGAACATTTTCACGTCTCTTTTCGAAGATGAGGCTACTTCAATTGATATTTTGGCAAGGGTAAAGGTCATGCTGACAAGGAAGACAAGGTTGTTGTAGTTGACAATGCTACTTCTCAGGATGATGCACAGGTCTTGCAACAGAATTTGGATCCGATTCTTGTGCGTGATACAGATAAGGTATTTCACACAGAGGCTCCTCTACATCCAACCATGGTGGGTAACTCTAACCCAATATATACCTTATCTTTTGAGGAATCTAAAAGTGATAATATGGATACCAATGATATTTTTCCCACTAAGGTCTCTTTCTCCAAGAATAAAGGTTGGCAAGAAGTTCAATTTAAGAAACAAAAGAAAGCTACTAAAGCTTAGTCCACCAAGCTTGTTATATGGGCTTCAACATCAATTTCTCAATGAAGATTATTTATCAGATTTATCGGGGTATCTCTAATCTTAATAGCCAAAGATCTTTAAAAGATTTATGCATACGTCACTGTCTTAATATTCTTTGCTTACCTAGCCTATGTGTATATATAGCTCTACTCTTGATCATTTTTGGAGCTCTCTTGGATTTATTTAATGGCTCAAAATGATAAGCTACTTCCTTCTCTTTGGGACTTCAGTACTCTGGTGATTTCTAACTTTTAGGTTATTACTTCACATTCTCAACTTATCTCTTTATCTTTTCTGTTCAATGGTGTCTTATTTTTCATTAGCTTTGTCTATCCCAATTATGATTATATTTTGCAATGTCACTTATGGGACTCTTTATCTTCTTTGCATATCATTGGCCCTTGGTGTTCTGGATGACTTTAACTCTGTTATGAGTTTTCATAAGACTACGAGTATTATTAAACATCATTTTTGCGAAGACTTTCGAGCTGTTGTTACTCTTTGCAATCTGATTGACATGGATTCTCAAGGTCCTTTTCACACTTGATGTGGCTCTCGCGGGGGAATAATTATTATGTCTTGCCTAGACAGAGATTTCTGTAATGAAGATTATTTAGAGAGATGGAGCCAGGTCTCCCGTATTTATTTGCCTCGGTTACACTCGGATCATTATCCACTTTTATTATCTTCGATAAGGGATACTATTACTACCCCTCGTCCATTTCATTTTCAAAGAATGTGGTTGACTCACCCTGGATTTTTAGGAGTTAGTTGATAATGATAGGTCTCGTCCTTGCTTCGATACCCCTGTTATCATCCTTATCAGGAAACTTAAGAACCTGAAACGTGAATTGAAGATATAGAATTGGCAGGTTTTTAGAGATCTTAAACTCAATATTTCCAAAGCATCAAAAAAATTCTTAGCCATTCAAGAATATCTTTCTAATGAAGGTTAGTATGATTCTCTTCTTTTTTAAGAGACTGAAGCTCTATCTTCTTTAGATTCGTTTCTTTCTCAAGAAGAAATTTTCCTTCTGAACAAAGTAGAGTAAAATGGTTAAATAAGGGGATAGAAACTATTAAATAAGGGGATAGAAACTCTTCCTTTTTTCATAATATTGTGGAACATCGAAAAGCTAAAAAGGTACTGAGTCACATGATGATTGGAGAAGATATTGTGGAGGATGTTAGCTCGATCTCTAATCATGTTCACTCTTTCTACACTGATTTGTTCAATGAACCATAGACTCATATTATTGATTATTCGGTCATGCGAGAGACTATTCTTAAACTTATATCCTCTTCTGAGAATATAAAGCTTTGTTGAGTCCTCAATGATGAGATTCGTCTAATAGTTTTTGACATAGATTCTAGAGCGCCCTAGGTCCGGATAGCTTCTCTTGGAAGTTTTTCCGTCACTGATAGGATATTGTTGATAGTAATATTGTTTCTGTAGTCCAATAGTTCTTCCAATTAGGTACTTTAACCCCTAGCCTGAATTTTAACTTTTTGGTGTTAATCCCTAAAATGGATCATGCTCTTACCATTGATTAGTATTGTCCTATTATTTTGGGAAATTTTCTCTATAAATTAATCACTAAGATTATCGCTGATCATCTAGATCTTATCTGTTCGAGGATCATTTCTTATCGCTAATCATCTAGATCTTATCTGTTCTAGGATCATTTCTCTAAACCAATTTGGTTTTATACCTAGAAGATACATTAGAGATTGTATTATTGGAGCTTCAATAAGTTAGAATTGTCTAGATAAGAAAAGTTTTAGTAGTAATTTTGCTATGAAGTTAGATATTAGGAAAGCTTTTGACACCATGCATTAGGATTTCATTAAAGCTATGCTTTCTGCTTTTGGTTTTGATTATACTTTTGTGAAATTGATGGATAATATTTTTCATTAAGCTTGTCTCTCTATTTTGATTAATGGTTCCTCATATGGTTAATTTTCTTACTCCAGAGGTGTGCGTCAAGGAGATCCTCTCTCTCCTCTTTTATTCGTTCTCACTGAAGACTATCTCAACCATTATCTCAATTTATTGCTTCAAAGGGGTAAGTTGATTTCTATGACTTCTGCTAGAAAAGACAAAGCTCTTACCCACTTTCTCTTTGCAGATGACATATTCCTTTTTGCTAGAGCTTTCAAGACTAATATTAAAGTTATTATGAAGGCTCTTCAAGATTATGCATGTTTTTTGACCAATAGGTTAATTTTAATAAATCCTTTATTTACTTTGGTAGTATTGTTGCTCCTTCTATTTCTGAATTTTTTAATTACATGGGTATATGAAGAGGTGATTCATCCTTCATTTATCTGGGTGTTTATCTATTTGTCGAATCTCCTAAACATTCTAATTTTCAAGTACTACTTGATAAGATCTATAACAATTTTGAGTATTGGAAAGGTTTATATCTATTTATGGTAGATAGAGTGAGTGTTATCAATTCAGTTATCATGAGTCAACTATCCTACTTTTTTCAAGTCTATTGATGGCCAACTACTCTTCTTAAGGAGTTGATTTCTTCAATAAGAAACTTTTTGTGGTCTAGTTCGACCAAGGTGGTTAAACCCGTAATTGCCTATTAGAGAATGTGTTACAAACCTAAAAAAATGGGGACTTAGGCATTCGGGATCCCTGAATTCTCAATGCAGCTCTTCTAAAAAAACTATCTTAGAGCTTAATGACAAACGAGTCTTTCATTTTTAAATTCCTGAGGAGGCAGTTTTTCTTCAGTGATTTTTCTCCATGTAAATTTTGGAAATCCTCTATTTGGTGTAGTTTAAGATCTCACATTCAACCTCTTTTTGAGGAGTCAATTTGAGCAATTAGGAAAGATTCCAAGATTCACTTTTGGTCGGATAATTGGCTAGAATCTCCTTTAAATGAGGTGATTGCTTATAATGATACTATAGAGCTTAGCCTTGATACTATTATTGGTGAGCTTGTTTCTAATTTTGAATGGTGTCTTCCTACTTCCTTTACTTCAAATTTTCCTTTGATTGCTAATAAAATCAAGAAGGCTATTATCTATAACTCCCCAGATACTCTTATTTTGCGTCATTCTACTTCTAGTGAGGTTACTTATACGGACTCTTATAAATCTTTAGTTGGTTCTATTACAAAGGAAAGATGGAGGGATAAGCTTTGGGTTGGTTATATCCCCCCGTCACGCTCTATAGTTTTTTGGAGAGTGCTTCAGAATAAACTTCCAACGGAACAAATTCTTATTAAGAGAGACTTCAAAATGCCTTTTTATTATCGCTTTTGTTTCTTAATGAAGAAAATGCTGATAATCTTTTCATCTCCTGTAATTTTACACGTACTCTTTAAGGAGCTATCTTATCAGCTTTTAGGTGTCGAATTCATTTATATGGCATTGTTATTGACCTTTAGCTTGATGCTCTTAAAGCTAACTTTAACAGTTAAAATTCTCAACTTCGGAGAACTGCAATTGTGATTGCTATTTGGGTTATTTAGACTTCACGTAATAAATTATTATTTGAAAATGAACCTACATCTCTATTCACTCAACTATAACTTTAATTTGGCGAGCGGTTAGTGAATCTAATATTATTGGCTCTGGAACCATGAAAAACTCTAGGGGGAGATAGAAATTCTAAAATGGTTCCTTAGCGTTGCAAGCCACTATGGATCCGTTGTATTAGGATGCTTTCTAATATGAACTTTTGTATTTTACACATCTATCGTGAGGGAAATTTGATTGCAGATATTTTAGCTTCTAGAGCTACAAGTATTCAAGCACAAACTTGGTGGTATATTGCATCAATTTTTATCCATGCAACAATCAACAAAGACTTTACTAAACTATGTAATTTTCGCTTTTCTTCGTAGCTCATACTGTAACATAATGTGATCTTTTTCCTTTTTGTGTTTTTTTTCTTTGAGTTTTATACAAAAGTGTTTTTTACTAAGGCATTATTGGGAGACAGACAATAGTTTTGTCTTGACAGAATTATTTGGCTTCTCCAAGAACTTTTCTTTTCTGTTTTTAGTGGCTACCTTAATCTTTTTTATAGATTGTTTCTTTCTTAACCTTATATACCTTTATTTTTATTTTATTTTAATAAATTATTAGAGGATTTCTTTGTCTCACGCCCTTTCAGTTTCTAAAATACTTTCTATTGATACCATTTTATCAGAAAAAACTGTCGCACGTGTGAATAGTTTATGTTAGCGTATTGTCCCGCTATTTTGGTTCGCAATTTTGGGTTAAATGAGTTCATAACCAACTAACCAAGAAAGAAAGAGTTACCATACGTTGTCAAAGGAAAAAGGAAAAAAAAAAAAAAAAAGAGAGAAGAAAAGAGAGATCGTACCATCGAAGACAATTGCATTATATATCCACGGCCCATATACAAATTGCGAATACATATACAGTCCCAAAGTAATAAAATTAATTGTCTTACGTTCTTGTACATTTATAAGAAAATCATGATACCAAATTGTCAAATTATTTATAACAACCTCATGGCATAAGACTCAGAAATTTCGACTAGTCCAAAAGTACATACTAAAAATACCAATAGAACCAGTAAGAAATTCAATTAGCTTATACACTCAATTGGGACGATCGATATATTTCAATTATTCAATCACACACTGATAATTTCATCAATAGAGGCGCCTACATAGGGTGAGTCCATCCCCGATAGAAACAAGGGACGATTCAATACGAGGATCAGTGGCCAGAAAGCTATTCAAATCTCGCATTGTTTCTCTGTGTTTCTTTAGAAAATCGTCGATTTCGTGGTCCTCAGAAAGTGCCACAGAACCAAACCACAAGGTATTGTCGTACGCGATCACTCCACCAATCTTAACAAGCTTCAAAAGTAGCTCGTGATAATTGAGGTAGTCCTCCTTGTTAGCATCCACAAACGCAAAATCAAACGTCTCTACTTGTTTGTCCTGCCACGTTATTATTATATACGTGTCAAACTTCAGTTCAAGAATTTCGAGCATAGGTATGATATTTTTAATGAATGTATTTAAAAAAAAAAAAAAAAAAGAATTGGACTGTTGGAAGTTGGATTCGTATAATTGAACAGATTATACGAAGCCCCCGTCGTCATCAGGGTTCAACCACTAACTGTATTATTGAAACAAAAGTTAACTTAGTACAATAATGCTGTCTTCTTCTTGTTTTTTACTTTTCCCTTTTAATTTTCATTTTGCACCGACAAGCATCTATTCCCTTCTTCAGACGAGAATTTCAGAAAATTCCATTTAACGCAATCGAGATACTGAGATGAGAATATGTATACGATTATTCACTAAAAATCTCGATCAATATTCTCGCTGTACGATCATTTACATTGTGAATCAGATTCCAATAATGTCAACCTCTTGGCATTATTATATACATGGTTTACTGCTTTATGTGTGTTTTGCATCTAATATTAATAAAATGCGAACTTACATCGTTAATGAGATCATTAAGGACAGAGGAAGCATCGGACTGAATGAAGTTAATTTTGTGGTCAACACCAGCTTTCTGAATGAACTGTAATCCAAAATCGTAAGTTTCTCTATTTGGATCAATGGCTGTGATCTGCAAAACAAAAGCTACTCTCTCTTAGCATATATACTGACTTATAAGCTGAGATTAATTCATTAACTAATGAGCTCTAAATTAAAAGAACAATGTTACAAATTAAAATGCAATGCAGTAGCATAATAAACATTTAAGGCTAAGTATTGTTACCGTGCCATCATCAGGAAGCGCAAGAGCGGTGGTAAGAAGAGAATAACCAGTGAAGACTCCGAGTTCAATGGTGTTTTTTGCATTCATTACTTTTAGAAACATCGAGAGGAGCTGCGCTTCATCCACTGGCACGCTCATCAGACTCCTGATTACGTGCATATATATATATATATATATTATGACCAAAAAAAAAAAAAAAGAAGGTTAATAGTTAATTGTGATTTTGTGGAAGATAGAGATACAGATATATGACTACATATACACCACCGTGGTTGATATTTCTTGACGGTGGCTTCCCTCAGTTCCTTCAACTGCTCGTGCTCTCTTGGATAACCGTTTGTTTCAAAGATGTACTGCAATACAAGAAGATCTAATTAAGAAATCAAATACAACATAAATTAAACAAGTGATTATGACATTTTGGCCTGTTTGTATGTAGTTAACTAATTAACCTCTAGAAGGGCTGGCGTTTTGAGGATGATCTTTTCCGGTACTCGAGCTTCCCCCATTTATATTGCTGAAGAAATAGTAAGACGATTCTTAGTAGTAGCTAGGCTTTTATGGAGGATGATCGATCCAGTCCAGTACTGGTCTCTAGCACTAGTATATATATACCAGTCCTGATTTTGAGCTATATGATTTCTTTTATATATATATTCGATACAAAAGAGAGGAGTTGCAACTTTCAAGTCTCTGTAACCGTTTTTTTTTTTTGGGGGGGGGGGGGGGGTCTTGCGGCCACTTTCCCGCTGTGGATGCTCTACCCTGTAAAGTAACGACGGTTAATACTGATCCCGTTAATGATGTGGCATTTGAATGAGTCGCCTTTCCCCTTGAAGTAATAGCCAATTAGTGACACGTACAGTCATAAATCAATCGATCATTCTGGCCTTGCTTTCCTCCCACGCAGTTAATATTATTGTTATTAATTGTAAACTGTTGACAACAAATTTAGAAAATTGTTAGAAAATTACAATATTATATAAAGGTTTGATAAATCAAAACCAAGAGGAATAAAGGGATAAGAATTTTATAATGGTTTAATCCCAAAATAGATGAGTTTATATTTATTATTTTTTATTATTTTTTAAAGAATTATAAGAGTTTCTCTAAGTCTTAAAGTGAGAATAGAGAGAGAAAAGAAAGTTACAAAATGTCGCCAGTCTTTTTTTCATAACAACACTGAACTCCCTTCATATAGGTAAGAGTTGTTCAATGTTTCCCAATTGTGAAAATGAGTAAGTGTATAATCAGAAAATACAATTCGAGTAACAATATAATTGGGTAATAATTTAAATGGAATGAATGGTCGATCTCCATTTAGAAACTTATTCCCCTTTCTTTGTAGATTACCCTTTTGATGAAGCTTGATCTAGTTTCCTTTTCATACTAGTCGCACTTCGATCAGGAAAATTCACATGCGACCTGACGCGTTCAACTCGGTTGCTAACCTTCCCTATTTGGTATTGACCAACATATAGATTTTAGACCACACAACAATTGCTCCCACATCTATTCGTTCTTTAGGAAAAAATGGGGCTTTCTTCTCTGACAAGTGCAAGCTTAAGAATGTGAATTATGAGGTCATCTTGAAACCCTTGAAGAGTCACCAATTCTTAAATCCTATCCACGCGTATTTTTTCCTGACAGACACAACCACATATCACCTTTTCTCAGGAGATTAGCAAAGCTCGAGGAGGCTTCTCTGTTTTTCGAGCAGTCAGCTGTCATTTCAAACCGAGACTCTTCATATTTCGAAAAATACTTATTTAATTTCAAAAATTAACTCTCGCGTGAGTTTCGGCCATTAGATCTGAAAATTAAATGCCTTGATCAATGGCTGTAATTTGATGATGCTTGAAATATATATCAAGAATCCATCCGCCTCTCCTTCAAAGCTCGAACCCTATTGCCTCCTCTTCCTCTTTCATTTCTTCTGAAATCCGAAACATCCATAAGACAGAAATCCTTTCGGTTCCCTTATTCACTCTTCAGCTCGCATAAACTGTTGGGAATATGCCCTAGAAAGTAGTTTCTTTGTTTGGCATTTTAAACAATGTTTATTGGATTCAAGTATTATCTATTTGTTATTAATAAATTCCATATTATGTCCCAATAATATACATGTGATGTTTATGTTTTCTATTATGCAAATGTCTAAAAGTTTCCATAACTAATAATGAGTAATAAATAATTGTTCGTGTAAAGTGTTCACATGTAGGAGACTAAATTATTTATTTTATTATGTCTAAATTAAAAGTTCGCATTCTGCAAATAAAGATGGAATACTTTATTTTGCCATAGAATGTAGTGTTGTCTATTTCAAGGGGATTGATGAAGTCTTCAATCATCGAAGTGTCTGACTTCGGATAGAAACACTAGTGCGTTATAAGAAAGTTATAAGTACATTAAACTAGACCAAGTGAAAATAGAATTTGAGGTTAAGTGCCGTAACTCAATATTCTATCTTTCACTAATCTAGCATTATTGCAAGATTATCTTAATCCTAGTGAATGTCGAACTTTCTTTTATGAGTTTTATCCTTTTAACTTACTAAAGGACTAGTTCCGATTATATGATTCGAACTCCGGTATCTTGGAAGATAAGATTTGTGAATTGACGAGAACGCCTATCATGATTTGGACACCATGCATATAATGTCACTTTGAGTTTTTTCAAAGATTTGGATGATAAAAACTAGGCGCCAGATATTCACTTTGTGAATTTGACTGTGTTTGTATGAGCAGTTACAAACACCATAGTTAATTATGATCCATTAGATGAAAAATGGCAACTCAAAGGTAAATATGCACTAGAGGAGTAATACGGTAATTTTACCTCACTAGTATGGCATTGCATTGGGGGTATATTTGCAGGTATAATATATGCTAAATGGATCAAGTTAATTAAAGTGTTAATTAGCTTCATAGAAAATATATGACATTTAGTCTAAGAGTGTAATGTTGGGCCTATAGTGGAGTGCCCCAATATTAATGGATATGGCCCAGTCATAATTAAGAGTTAATTATGATTATAGGTAGTTGGAGAGCTTAGACTATTTGGATCTATAAGGTCCCCTGTCTAGCTCACACATAGCCCAATAACTAATTGAATGGTCAATTGAGCCCAATAAGCCCATTAGGGTTTACATCTCTTTAAATACTTAAGAGAAAAGTTCTCCTAAGGCACTCAAAGGGTTGTACACGCCACTCATGCACAGAAACTGTGCATTTTCGTGTGATAGAGAGAAAAAGAGAGAGTAAGAGAGACGAGACTCCGCGAGAGAAGTCCTGTGTTCGTTTATGGCCGCTAAGGGAGAGATACAAATGGTCGTAGACGTGCACTCAAGGAGAAGGAAGATCGTCTTCCGGATCATTCGCTCATCTCTCGTTAGGAATCAAGAAGGTACCCACACATCCGATCATTCAATGGGCTCTAGAGAATAGATGTGAAGGCTCAATAGTTATAAAGCGCTTCTAGGTTTTATCTAAACCAAGATCCATGAATTGATTTATGTTAGATCAATGATCCTATGTTTTTTTTTTTGTAAAATTGCAAGAAAAGTTTAAAATACCTATTCCGCTGCGTTCTTGATTTGTTTACAAAACTGCAGAAATCGTTTTTAGACAAAACGTTTTTTGAAATTTATTGATTCAGAATTTCGAGCAATTGGTATCAAGAGCAAAGGTTTTCGATGATCTAGCATATTTTGTTCATGTTTATTCTCTTAAAGTTTGATGATCTTTGATTTTCATGGTGATCTCTATGGTTTTGTTTGGTCTAGTTCATGTTTATGAGTATGCTCTATTATGTATGATGATTGATTGATTTAATGAGTTTAAATAATAATCAATTAGATACTACTATGAGTTTATGATCATGTGATATGTTTATGTTTTATGTTCTTGATAAAACTGTACGTAGAAAGTCATTTGATCTTTAATTGTGTCATAGTTTTTGAGAAAAATTGTTTACAATTACGTTAAGGATTTTTCGAATTCGAAAACGCTACGAGGTGGCGCATGCTGAGAGTCGTGCGCGCCGCCTGTGTTGCTGTGGCGGGGAGACCCGCACGATGGCCGTGCGGGTGGCAACCTCGTGCATTGGCCGCATAGGAGTAACCCCGCACGCTAGTCACCGGGGTGGCACCCTATGCGCTAGCCGCACGGGTGTTGGCCTGCTCCCGTGGCCGCACGAGTGTCGGCCCGCTCTCGTGGCTGCGAGGACTTTGGCCCCTCCCGTGGCCGTGCGGGCTTCGTCCCGCTCCTGTGGTCGCTTCGTCCCATACCCGTAGCTATGCCAATGTCGTGTATGACCCATTGGCGTGTGGAATTAGTTTCGTACGTGACTGCACGACATCCCCGAGGACCCATTCTTTATGCCGTACGTGGGTATGACTACACGTCCGCATGCAACAATGTCTCGTACCCATAGCCGCGCCACTTTGCCCTGCCTCCGTAGCCACATGCATGCCGTCTAGTACGCTTGTTGTCAAAATCTACGCGAGCCCGTTGTCGCTTGGTACTGGTCCCGAGCGAGGCCGCGTAGTGTTATGCGAGCCCGTCAGTGCTAGGGATTGTCCCGAGCGTGGCCGCATGACATCCCGAGGATCGTCCTCATTACGGTTTCCCGTTCGGACTTTTAGCTTGTTCCGAACTATACGGTGGCGTTCCGAATGGCATCCCGATGTCGTTGACGTCAGATTATCTATTTTAGATAATTTCCTATTTTAAATTTCCTTATTTGAATTTTGAATAAGAGATAATTTAGGAAATTTGAATTCGTTACCTTATCTAATTTTTGAAATTCAAAATTTGGTAACTAATCTGATAGGATAAGATTCTATCAGAAAATCCTATATTCTCTAATTTTGATATTTAAATATTTAAATTTAAATTAAGGATCATGGAAAGATTTAAATTAAGGATAAGATCCTCAATTTAAATGAATTTAAATTAAGGATAAAATCTTTAGTTTACTGATAGATTTAAATTAAGGATAAGATTCTCAATTTAAATAAATTCAAATCAAGGATAAGATCACTTGATTTTAGGAAATTTAAATGACTATTTAAATATGGATAGGATCACATATTTAAATAGATTTGATTTCAAATTTAAATATGGATGAGATCCCACTATTTAAGGAAATCAATTTAAATAAATAGGGAATTAATTAACTACCAAAATTAAAATTTTAAATTAAATAGATATAGATAAGATCTATATCTTAAACATATTTTAATTCGATTAAAATATAAATTTTGAAATTAAGAGTTGATTCGAAATCATTTAAAATTTTAATTAGATATATTTTCAAATATTATGTGATAATGTTTAAAATTTTCAAATTCAAAATAGTTGGTTAGATATTTACTAAACTATTTATGAGATAATTAGATATTTGTTTGAATTTGAATTTGATTTGAATTCAAATCTAGAGATATTCTAGGAGATTTGAATAGTTAAATTTTTTATAATTTAAGTTTGAAACTTATGAAGATTTCAAATTTAAATTGAAAAATATCTTCTCTATCCAAATCTGTTTGATTTTGAATTTAAAGTTTGTAATTAATTTTAATGAGATTAAAATGGATAATTAAAAATTATGAGATAATTTTAGATTTGACAAGATTTTAAACTTTCTATTTATTTTAATGAGATTAAAATAAATGATTAGATATTATGAGATAAATCTAAATTTAAATTTATGTGATTGGATAATATTACTATATTAATTGTTTGATAATTAATTTATGATTTGAAATTCAAATGTTGAATTTAAAACAAGAGATAATCTAGAAATTAATGAGATTAAATTTTCAAAAGATTATCTATATCAGTTATTTAATAATTAATTTAAAGATTTGAAATTCAAATGTTGAATTTAAATCTGGAAATATTCTAATAGATTAATGTAATTAAATCTTTTAGATAGTCAATATTAATTATATGATAATAAATTTGAGATTTGAAATTTAAAAGTTAAATTCAAATCAACAGATATTTATAGAGATTTAATTTGATTAAATCCTGTACATATCTAATTTAAATCTTGCGAAGATTTTAATTAGTAAATATCTATATTATTCAATTTAAATTTAAATAGAAAGTTTATATTTTTTATTTTAATGAGATTAAAATAATGATTTGAAAATTATGATATAATTTCAAATTTGAAAATCCAGTAAGTGGAAGATATTTTAATTATGAGATAATTAAATTTATAATTCAAAAGTTGAATTCGAATTTTTGAAATATCCAAGGAGATTTAATTTGGATTAAATCTTTTAATTAAATAAATTAGATTTTGGGAAAATCTTAATTATTTAAACTTGAATATTATCTCTCACAGTTATTATTTAATAATATCTTTTGTGAAAAGATTGTTCAATTATTAAATAATAATAAATGCTAGAATGATTGATAATCATTAACTTTTCTATTATATTAAATTCTACTAATACTTGATTATTATATGAATAATGTTGCATGCATATTCTATATAGAGTATTTAATTACATGATCTTAGTAACATGTCATATAGGAGCTACTCACATGCAAAATATGAACATGCTTACATAACTGATTTTAGGTTACTAAGTAAGTTAGATAACTGGGTAAAATCATTAAATCCCTAATTATAAAATATTGAGTGAGAGAATGTATGAGATACCTACAGTCTTCATTGTTGGTTCATTATGTACTAGGATGAGCCTCGCCTCAGAATCTTGCTGAGCTCCGGTAGGAGGGTTTTCGTCTGGGTAGTACTGGAAATGAATTTCTTAGGATAAGGTATTAGGTGGACTATATGAGGCCGATCACCCATAGGAGACAGTCTTATATAAAAAGCTTAATTACTGAAACAATGGTTACACACTCAACTCGAAATATTGATATCCTCTCATAGGAGTTCTTGTTAGTAGAGTAGAGGACTAAATTAAATGGTAGTTAGAAATATGAGATATGAGATATTTGTCTTATTTTCTAAATGAAATTATTTCAGTTTAACTTGTTAATTGCATGACTTCCCGTAGGAGGCTTGTAATTAATAGAAAGTTGAATTATCATGAATATTAGTGATAGTCCTAGGGATACTTCACTTGCATATTGTAGATTCTATTTTATATTATGTTAATTATTCAAAATATTTCTTGCACGATGTTTGCTATTATATGGATTAATTTATTTTCATTCAAATAGATATATCCTTAATTCCTTTACCCACTGTACTCACACTCACATAACTTGTATGGTTAGACTATGTTGTCTGGATTAATGTAACCTAGATTTAATGCTTATGGCTGATAAGTTATTAAGTTTTTACTCTTATATGTTCGTCCACATTCACTGGTGAGACTAGTGAAGAAAAATAAAGCATATATGTGGTGAGAGAATTCCAAGAAAATTCATTGATATATGTCGACATACGATGTCCAATATGTTACAGCATGAAATTCAAGGAATTCAAACCACTATAATATTATGCTAAATCTCAGTGAGATATTTAATGAACATCTTCACCAAGCTCTAGTAGTTAAAGGTGAATTTTCTAATCCCTATCCAAAAGGAAAATATTTTTTATATAGCATTAAAGGATATTGAAAGAAAATTGTTAGGGATACCTATACAATACTTGATTGGAAGGTAATAACAATTTATTGTTCATTAACTTATTTTAGTGGATGACTTAATGAATTTTGGATAGGATTCAAGAATCATTAACCATGTTTGCACGTCTGTTGTAAAGGGTTCTATAGAAACCAAAGGGTTTAGTGAAGGCAAGTTCACTCAGAGTAAAGACTACAATGGCTATAGTGTCTATACATAAAATGAGAAATATTTAAATTCATGTTTGATGAATTTCTAAATTAGGACATTAAAAATTGTCAAGCATTTAAGAAAAATTTGATTTTTGTTTCATACTTGATGAAACGATATCATTCTATTTATCTCAACAACAAAGTTTCTATGAGAAAGAATAATATTCTTAATTGCGCTAAATGATATTTTTATTGACTTAAATTATTCTTATTGTATGATAATAATAATGACGAGATTGAACATGATAAATCTATTCATAAGAAAGTGAGTAAGTACTAAGAATAAAATATATTTATACTTCGGTTATATTAACTTAAATATGATCCAATGATTGATTAAGGATAGACATCTAAACTTGTTAGAAGCCATATATTCACCAATCTACGAATCTTATCTGGAAGATAAAATGACTAAATGATCCTTTGTTAGAAAAGACTTAAAAGTACAAGAATATTTAAAAATAAAACATATTATTGTCTGCGGGTCCTTGAGCAATCAAGCCCAATGAGGTTTTGAATATATCATTATAAATGATTATTCAAAAATTTTGTTATATTCACCTAATGTGACTGCTAATTGAATTTTTTCAAAAAATTCAAAGAACTAAAAGCAGAAACCAAAAGGTAATTAGGAAAAAACATAAAGACTCATCGATTGGATCGAAGTGTTGAATACTTCTATAAAGAATTCTTAGTAATATCTCACAGACAATAAAAACTTTTGGCTATGATTAAGTTGTTGTTCAATTATTCATTATTACGACCCCAAAGTAAGTTATGTCTTGAGGAGTTAACTGATATTGTAATCAGCCTATCTATGAAAGATAGATTAGGTAAGCACTTAGGAAGGATAAATTACTAGAAGATCAACATATATCGGACTCTCATTGTAGTGGAAGGATCGTGAGATAATCTGGTAGATATTTGGAAATAGGAGAGTCCTATAACCTAGAATCTGATTACTTTATCTACTAAGAGGAAATAGATTATGTTGATATAGATCTTTGGTAAAAGAGAATAGAATCCACATTAGAGTCTATGTACTCTAACAAAATCTAGGATCTTATAGATCTATTTGGAGGGGTAAAACTTTTTAAGTATAAAGAGGAATAGATAGGAAAGTAAAGACTTTCAAGGCAAGTTAATTGAAAAAGGATTATATACAGAAGGAATGTCTATTCTATTATTATGATCAAATCTATTCATATACTATTTTCCATAGTCGTATCTCTTGATAATGAGATATAGTAAATGGACGTCAAGATAGCTTTCCTGAATAGCAATTTTGACGAATGTATCTAAAAGATACAGCCAGAGGGATTCATTGAAAAAGGCCAAGAAAGTAAGATTTGTGAAACTTTAGAGGTCTAATTTATAAACTTAAGCATTGTCTAGAATTTATTGATTTGATCAATACATAGACGAATCTTGTATCTATAAAAGATTCAGGGCAACAAAGTGATTTTTCTGATTTATATATATTGATGATATACTAATCATTACGAATGATATAGGATGACAATCATCAATAAGAATTTAGTTAGCACAATAGCATGATATTTATTATGCTGTTGGAATAGTAAGTTGCTACTAATCCAATCCAGAACTTGAACATAGAGTTATAGTCAAGTGTATCCTTAAGTATCTTCAGAAAAATAGGAACTGTATGCTTGTCTATTCTGGAGAAAGAACTAATTCATGTAAGATATAATAATTCGGATCCTCGATCTGAAAATATACTCCAGAGAATCAACCTTTTGTTATGTATTAACCCTAATAGCGAGACGCTATAATGAGTAAGATAGCCTTAGCAGAAGAACCTTGCTAGTCCGTTTACCAAATCTTTAGCAATCAAAGTATTTGAGGATCACCTAGAAGGAATGGTACTGCATGATATATCACATCTACTTTAAAAGGCAAGTGGGAGATTGTTGGGAATATGCCCTAGAAAGCAATTTCTTTGTTTAGCATTTTAAACAATGTTTATTGGATTTAAGTGTTATCTATTTGTTATTAATAAATTCCATATTATGTTCCAATAATATACATGTGATGTTTATGTTTTCTCTTATGCAAACGTCTAAAAGTTTCTATAACTAATAATGAGTAATAAATAATTATTTGTGTGAAGTGTTCACATGTGGGAGACTAAATTATTTATTTCATTAAATCTAAATTAAAAGTTCACATTCTGCAAATAAAGATAAAATATTTTATTTTGCCATAGAATGTAATGTTCTCTATTTCAACGAGATTGATGAAGTCTCCAATCATCGAAGTGTCTGACTTCAGATAGAAACACTAGTACATTATAAGAAAGTTATAAGTGCATTGAACTGGAGCAAGTGAAAATAGAATTTGAGATTAAGTGCCGTAACTCAATATACTATCTTTCACTATTCTAGCATTATTGTAAGATTACCTTAATCCTAATGATTGTCGAACTTGCTTTCATGAGTTTTATCTTTTTGACTTACTAAAGGACTAGTTCCGATTATATGGTCCGAACTCCGGTATCTTAGAAGACAAAATTTGTGAATTGACGAGAACGCCTTTTATGATTTGGACACCATGCATATAATGTCACTTTGAGTTTTTTCAAGGACTTGGATAATAAAAACTAGGCGCCAGGTATTCACTTTATGAATTTGACTGTGTTTGTATGGGCAGTTACAAACACCGTAATTAATTATTATCCATTAGATGAAAAATAACAACTCAAAGGTAAATATAACTAGAGGGGTAATATGGTAATTTCACCTCACTAGTACGGCATTGCATTAGGGGTATATTTGCAGGTATAGTATATGCTAAATGGATCAAGTTAATTAAAGTGTTAATTAGCTTCACAGAAAATATATGACATTTAGTCTAAGAGTGCAATGTTGGGCCTATAATGGAGTGCCCCAATATTAATGGACATGGCCCAATCATAATTAAGAGTTAATTATGATTATAGGTAGTTGGCCCATTGGAGCAATACAATATAAGGATATTAACAAACATTTCTTCAATTGGTTATTTGATACTAACTAGAATTATTTGCCTTTGCAGTAGAGATTGCAGCATTTTTGTTGTAAAGCACTTGGAATGTCTGTTAGCCGACATTCCACTGTCTAACATTGTTGATGATGTTATGCAACATTCAAGACAGAAATTATGTGTAGATATATTCTACCAGAGAGCTTAGACTATTTGGATCCATAAGGTCCCTTGTCTAGCTTACACATAGCCCAATAACTAATTGAATGATCAGTTGAGCCCAATAAGCCCATTAGGGTTTACATCTCTTTAAATACTTAAGAGAAAAGTTCTCCTAAGGCACTCAAAGGGTTGTACATGCCATTCATGCACAGAAACTGTGCATTTTTGTGTAACAGAGAGAAAAAGAGAGAGTGGGAGAGACGAGCCGCCGCGGGAGAAGTCCCGTGTTCGTTTATGGCCGCTAAGAGAGAGATACCCATGGTCGTAGACGTGCACTCAAGGAGAAGGAAGATCGTCTTCCAGATCATTCGCTCATCTCTCGTTGGGAATCAAGAAGGTGCCCACACACCGGATCATTTAACGGGCTCTAGAAAATAGATGGGAAGGCTCAATAGTTATGAAGCACTTCCAGGTTTTATCTAAACCAAGATCCATGAATTGATTTATGTTAGATCAATGACCCTACATTTTTGTTTTGTAAAATTTCAAGAAAATTTTGAAATACCTATTTCGCTGCGTTCTTGATCTGTTTACAAAACTACGGAAATCGTTTTTGGAAAAAATATTTTTCGAAATTTATTGATTCAGAATTTCCAACATAAACTCACCATCTTCTCTGGCAAAGTCATCACCAAAATCCCCAAGGCAACATTTTGGTTTTTCAGTCTCCGAAAAAAGGTTAGCATACATATCCTCCCTCTTTAAAGAATCATTGTTCTTTGATTTTCATAGGATTAGAGAACTCTTATCTTACTATGAATCACACAAGGCTTATTTCTAGAAATAAAAAAATGAACCATAGAGAATGAATGACCTGAACATAAACTCATCCCATATTCAGATGAACTAAAAAATAGGCATATCTCAGAATATCTCCATGAATTTAATGAATAATCACTTTTAGATGATTGATAGACGAATCCATAAGAGAAATCTAAGATCTGAAATCTTGATATTGGAAAACCAAAACTAGTCGAGTGACGAATTATTGAAGAGTTGCTCGAATAATTTTTGATGAATCCATAGATTAATTAGAAAAAATTCGATGAACAGCTTGTTGTCGGTGCAATCCTAGGGTTTGTGACCCCAAATTGCTTGCATATAGTAAGCGTACTTGATGCTCGCATAGGACTAAATACGTCTCATGATTCTCTTTCAGATGTCTAGTAGCGAGGAACTTAAGAAAGAGAATGCATTCTTAGGGGAATCGTCATTCTCTAGTGTAAGCATTAGCTCTATAAATCTTGAAGACTATCTTGAGCCACAACCTGAAGTAGAAATAACTGGGACCAGGCAAAGTAGTCTTCGCATAGGTGACCTCCCTCAAGACCAATAACCTTAGCATATTAGGGATGCCCCTGCATTCATAAGGGTTTATAACTATGTAGAAGGAAATTGATCATGTACTGATATAAAGATAAGCTGTACAACAAACAAGCTCGAAAAGATCCTATTCGATTACAAAATCGATGTCCCCCTTTGCTTACCCAAAGAGTTCAATCGACCACACACACCTTTTCGTGGAACCGCCTCATTCTCAGACACAGTTCTTAGATGTGGTGTCCACCTCCTGCTTCATCTATATATCAAATCGATCGTCGATTATTATGGAGTTGTCATCTTTCAACTAACCCTAAATACATATAGATACATGGTAGGTTTGTACATATTATACCATAAATTAGGTCTAGAATCTCCCACACCTGAAGAGTTCGCCTGGTTCTACCAAGTGAAGTCGAACTCATCAGATTTCGGCTTCTTTTATACGAGCAAGTGGTCGAATCAAGCAATAAAAACTATCCATAGAGTCCGCAATAATATAAGAAAATGGAAAAATCTATTTTTTCACTTTGACTATGCAGATAATGGCTTCTTTCAAAACCCTGATAGGTAACTTTCAGCTTATACTTACTCTATATAAATATATCAATTTGATTGCATTCGTATATCATCGCAAATAACAGGGAGCATCCAGGACTCTCCAAAGAGTAGCTCAAAAGAGTGTACAAAATAAACGACCTTCCAATCAAAAAATTTGATTGGAAGAAGCTTGGAAAAACTGAAAACCTATTCGCTTGCGGACTGTTCCCAAAGGGAGCCGTTCTTCCATATTCTGCCAACTGTCTAACTAAACCCTTGAGCTCAAAGAAGAAGCAGAGGAAACAAAAAGAAGTGAGTGCCTCATCTTCTAAATCCAGGAAATGAAAAGCACCTGCCTCTCCTACTGTCCCAAAACCACCATCTCCAGAAGCTCCATCGTCACTAATTTCTCAGCAGCAAGAAGGTAATTTTTCTATTATTCCTTCCCTTTATCGCACTACATACCTCGTATGCTAACTAATCATATTTGTACCGAAATGATAATCAGCAACGGACTGCGAGCACCCCTTCAACACTGGGGTCAATGGCAAAGTCCAAGATCACCAGACAGCACACCCCTCCTCGACGAAAAGGAAAGAGAAGGTCAACACCTCAAAGAAGCGAAAAGTCGCCTTCAAGGGTGTCCTTATAAGCTCGCCTCCTCCTCAGCCTTCTAAAACTATGAGCTAGCCTGAGCCATCCAAGGAAACAGCCACTTCTTCTGGGGGACCAAGCCAGGCCAACAAGGATGAGGAGTTTTTCGCACTCCTTCGCCAACTGCTAGAAAAAGCTGGCTTGAGCGCGGCCTTTATCGACCGTTTCACTTCTGAGGATGGTTGGGAGAGGATGAAGCAACAACTAGCTAAGGTCACTTTCAGTGCTGCAATGAGGATGTTGACAAACGTAAGTATCTTCTATCTTCACTCTTTAGCGCACTTTTCTTGTACTGATGTGTGTTATATTTTCTGACTGCTGTAACTACTGTTTTTATGTATGACCCGGTCCTTGAATGTATGGAAAAGGGCAAAAAAGTCGAAGAAATGGCCCAGACATTGGAGGACTTGAAGAAGACTCGCAAGGAAGAGAAAAATTCCTTCGAGTCGGAGAAGTAGCAGCTGCGCAAGGATCTGGCCAATAAAAAGCTCGAAAAGGAGAAGTTCAAGGAAAAAATCAAAGAACTTGAGAAAACCATCTCTGAGCATCCGGATGTTCTAAAAGAGGTGACAGAAGAGGCAGCTCGTAAAGCTGTAGAAGAGTTCAGGGCCACTGAAAGCAAGGAGATCGAAGAAAAGGCCAATGACATCGCCTTGTCAACTATAATATACAACATTTTCTGCAAGCATATGGATTTTGACTTTTCTATCCTTGGTGAAGATGCGGTTGAGCTTGTCCAGAGCTGGAAGGAAACCGAAACTACAACAAAAACTACAAACAGTGGAGCGAGTACATCTACATAGTAGATTTGATAATTTGATAATTATGAAATTATTTTTTTTTCCAATGTTTATCCTTGTAAAATAGTTAAAACACATTGCATTGTAATATAAAGATGCATAATTTAACTAAGTAGTCAATCACTAGGTGACTGATCGATACGCTATTGCAATTCGAATCCAACAAACTTAAAGCGGGTTTTAAGTGTCAGAATAGGTTAGGTCACTTAAGAAAATAGCAAGTATGAGTGATGCGAACTTAATACTATTTTTCAGAAGTTCCACGGCAAAATAGAATATAGCAATATATCACATCGAACAATGAATGTTTTGCTTATTTACTTTGTTGTTCGAGGAGGAAAATTGCATGATTCGATATGTTATAGCATGAAGCGAGGAGAAAATCCTAAGATTTTAAAAAATTTTAGAAATTTGGCAATGTAAATTTCCAACCCCTCTAAATGATCATTTGCATAGTCCCTTAGGAAGCAAGTAGGAGATAACATTCTAATCCCATTACCCCCCGACTTTTATGGTGTTCGAAGGCTGCCATAAAACTATAAAAGATAAACCAAATAAAATCAAAGTAACAATTGAAAAAATGACATCTTTATTGATGAATGATGACAAATGACAAGATGCCCTCTAGGTCGTTGAAAATATATGAAGATATACATGAAGATTTACTGATAATAGTAATGAAGTTGTTCTGCATTCCAAGTATGCTCGATCTTTTGTCCACCAGTGCAAGCTAGCTTGTATGTCCCAGGTCGAATGACGGGGTTAATAACATATGGTCCTTCCCAAGAAGGTCCAAATACACCAGCACCGTGCTCTTTATTATTGGGTAGAACTTATCGAAGAACAAGATCACCAACTTTAAATTCCCTGCTTTTGACTTTAGAATTATAATATCGAGTAGTGCGTTGTTGATATGATGCGATCCATAGTTGAAATTGCTCGCGCCTTTCTTCCAAAAGATCGAGCTCAATCCTCATCTAGTTCATACACTGGGATTTGATTGTATCCAGAATATGTGTCCATAAGGCTTAAGAGTTCATGCCACGACGTCGCATCTATAAGCTGGTTGATTCTTGGAAGGGGAAAACTGTCCTTCAGGCATTCTTTGTTGAGGTCGGTGAAATCGATGCAAGTTCTCCGCTTCCTGTTGGGTTTCTTTACCAAAACTGGGTTTGCAAGCTAGTTCGGGTAAAAAGATTCCCTGATGAATCGAATTTCGTGCAACTTCTCTATCTCCTCTTTCAATGCGACGTAGCGTTCTAGATTCATGACACTTTTTTCTGTCATATAGGCTTCTTTGTTGTATCTATGTTAAGACGATGACACATGATATTCGGATCAATCCCCACCATGTTCGAATGTTGCCATGCGAAGATATCCAAGTTTGATTTCAGAAAAGCAACCAATGAAGCTCGCTAGGTTCTTAAAGCTTCGCTCTGATTTTTAGAACCTTCAAAGACCTGTCAATCGACAAATCTTCCAAGTCTTCAATAGGTCCAGTCTTGACCTCTCCATCGATTTCTCGAGGGTCGAGGTCTTCGATTGACATTTCACTTTATGCTTCGCCTTGTAGCTGGACCATCATTGTGTGAAGTGCCACATCTTTTGCTGCAAGCTTTAAAGAATTATTATAACAAGTTCGCGCGTCATATTGGTTGCCTCGCACTTCGCCTACTCCATGCTGAGTCAGGAACTTCATAGCGAGGTGGTAGATTGAAGTGACTGCTCGAAGTTCCCTCAGTGTTGGTTTTCCTAGTACAACATTGAATGCAGATGGGCAATCTACAACCAAGAATTGAGTCATTACTATTGAAACCCTAGGATAAGTTCTAACGTTGACCATTAACTCAATCATGCCCCTAGGCATTATGCTGTTACCAATAAATCCGTAAAGTGGATTGATAGCAGACTTTAGGTCGCTTTCACTCAACCCCATCTTCTTGAAGATGTCATAGTACAGGATGTCGACATCACTTCCATTATCGACCAATACTCGCCATAACTGCGTGCTTCCACAATTGATCTTTATGACCAATGCATCATTATGCGGACCATCTAAGGGTAAACTTTTTTTTTTCTTTTTTTTTTCAGGTCGGTGGCTCAGGGGTGCTAAGACCTGGGAAAAAATAAGAAGTTTTTTTTTAGGTCGGTGGTGCCATAGTGCCAAAAAGTGACGCCCGAGATTTTCACAACTTTTGGTGCCATGACACCAAGTTTCTATTTGTGGCATTCCAGAGTGGCATCGGAGCACCAAATTAAGCTATTGAGGTGCCAAAATGACAACACTTTTCAAATTTTTTGCAATCAAGCTCTTCCACCAATACCTTCATCACTTTGTCTTCAACACAATCACAACAAAATAACTTCAAACATGCTTTCCTATTTATTAATATTTTTGGGTTGCCTTCCAAGTAGCGTTTGTTTAACGTCCCTAGCTTGACATAGCCATTTCTCATGGAGAATGAGGCGAGATTAATGAGTCTTTAATCAGCTTGTAATGCAAGGCATGGGTAAGGATGGATGGAATGATATCATTTAGGCTTATTTACACCAAGATGCCTTTTTTGTTTAATGAATTCTATTCTCTCAAGCATACTACAACAAATTCCCCCAAACTTAGTTTTTGACCAATTTTTAATTTTTTTTATCGACTAACAATTTAAGGTAGCCAAAGTTCTTCCTTCAAAAAGACTTTCCCTTTGTTCTTAATAAATTGCTCACACTTCATCACAAGTTCAAAATTTACTTTCAAGTATCTATGATATGAATTAGGATTCTTTGGGAAAATATTTCTTAGTAAGAACAGTTATTAGCTTACAACATAAAAAAAAAAAGTTAAGAAATTGGTTCAAAGAGGGTGACTAAGGATATCACATTTAAAGGGTAGGCTTAAAAAGCTCAACCGGTCCAAAAATGGCCTACATCATTTCTTCGATTTTCATGCTACCTAGGATTTTACCTCGATTGATAATTAAACAGGTTCTAAGAAGACATGAGACTCAAAATTTTTCTAAGTTACAAGTATAAAGCTACTCTAAGTAATTCAAGATTAAATGCTCATAACTATGTATAAAATGTGTTCAAGGGTTGTTCACAAAGCACAACCACAAAACATTAAAGCACACAAACAGTTATGCTACTAAATGTTTTCAAAGAGTTATTTCACACAAACTCACAAAAATATCATCGATCGTTAACCTCTATCAAAAACTTCAAACAACATACAATCAAACAGATAAAAAAAAATGAAAACACACTATAAAAGAAAGATAGAAACTGAATAAACTAAAATAAAACATAGAGAAAACATTTTAAAAGTTTAACCAATTAAAATGTTCATGAACAAAGCAGGTAAGTGCTAGACACTCCCCCCAAACTTAAAATGTGTATTGTCCCTAATGAGCTAAATATGAAATAACAAGGAGGAATAAGCACTGACCTGATTGAAGGCTACTCAGTCATCCTTGAAGGTGTGGTGATTGCTAAGGTGATCATTTTTGGCTCATAGTAGTGGCAAGGACAGTGACCTCCCTCACATCCTGCTCCGTGAAGGTAATATCCATATTTGGTACCCATTGAAGCTTTTGTGGTCGCTGCTCAAGGTACATGACATTGGTCAATGGCTGCTGTCGAGCTTCTCGTGTATACCTATCTTCCGCCCTCTTTGAATCTCCACCAACATGCGGTCCTCTAAAAATAGTTCACACTTCATGTTGAATTTCTGGAGGTCGCTATTGGTTTTCTTCTCGCCTTTTATTGTTCTGCCTG
Source organism: Parasponia andersonii (assembly GCA_002914805.1). NCBI lineage: Eukaryota > Viridiplantae > Streptophyta > Magnoliopsida > Rosales > Cannabaceae > Trema > Trema andersonii. The sequence continues at coordinate 225,868 of JXTB01000243.1, read as the reverse complement.
GTGTACTACCGCAGCCGCCCTTCTTTAATTAATCTTTCGATTTTATCCTTCAAGGCATAGCAGTTATTGGTATCATGTCCAATGTCATTGTGATACCGGCAGAACCTGTTGGGATCACGCCTCGCTCTATCCCGTTTTATCGATTCTGGTTGATGATATCGCTCCTGTTGAATTGTGACCGCATAGATATGATCGATGGGTGCATTCAGTTCAGTATAGTTGTTGAATCTCATGGAAGCTCTTGGAATCTCTTGCTTTGTCTATTTGGGTTGCTTCTCAGTTGATTGTTCATTATTTCTTTTGTTTGACTTCTTGTTATTATTATTGTTAGTCATGGTCGCATCTTTAACAGCATCTTTTCCACCTTCCTTCTTCGTCTTATGAAGATTCTCGTGTGAAGATTCCACCCTCATATACCGACCAACTCTTCGATAGAAGTCTTCAAGGGTTCTGCATTCTCACTCAAGTAACTCTTCCAGAGTTTAGTCTCTGCTAGCACCCCGGCCATCATTAGAGTTAAAACTCCCCCATCAAGTGGGTTGTTGACATTTGCCAACTCTGAGGTAAAGCGGCTGAGGTAAGATCGTAGAGTTTCCTCTAAATCTTGCCGAATAGCAGACTGACTGACAAGTGGAATAGTAAAATTTTTTGCAGCCTGGAATTGCCTCAAGAACACAGTCTGAAGTTGTTGCCAGGACGATATTGAACCAGACTTAAGTCCTCAGAACCACTTCTTCGCTGCTCCTGTGAGAGTTACAGCAAAACATCTATAACATGCGAGATCATCGACATGATGGCGTTCCATCAGGTCGCTGAAGTAATCCATATGATCCTGTGGATCAGTTTTCCCATCAAAAGTATTTATGGTGGGAAGATTAAATCTAGCAGGTAAGGCAACAGCTCGAACTTCCTCGTTGAATGGTGATTAACGATACCCATCAACGAGCTCATCGTCCCAGCCAGCAAGTGCATCTAATGCGATCCTCAAATTATGAACATCACGTTCGGAGGAAGAGCATTATCTCTTACTGGTGGCAAGGGTGGCCTTTGGTCGTTATCACGATATAAGATAGGTTGGTCAGGCAGGGTCTGCTACGACCTTTGTCAAGATTCTAATGTAATAGTGCGACGAGATTGACTTCAGTCGTTATGATGCGATGTGGATCGCTCATGACTACATTGTTGTTCTAGGTGTTGTCTTAGGTCTGTAGAATTCTGTCTTGACTCCCTACTATTCCTTTCAAAGACGCTCCTCGATTGACATTTTTGCTCGTTGCTTAGACAATCATGATTGACTGTTGCTCTCCAAGAAGGTTGCTCACAATCACGATCAGTGCTCGAACTCTCAGTACCAAATTCCTGAGGTAAGTCTGCAACCTTGCCTTTTCCCTTAGAGGTGCAATTTCCATGATGCTTCTATTGGGCTCTGTGCTAGTCGTGGTTCTCTGTCTCTAGGATCTAAATTCCTCTCTCAAGTCGTTGAGCAAGACGATCTCTGGGATGTTCGTGCTGTAGTAGAGTCACCATCTGTCCCTCAACAAGTCGTCGTATAGAATCATTAATCTAATTAGTGATTTGTTGAAGGTTCACTAGTGCATCCTCCATGCGATCCTGTCTCTAGATAATATTTTCCGGTGTGGTTACGGCAGGCTGATCCTATGTAGCAGCAGTGATTTGGGGTTAGTTTTGGCAAGTTTCGGTATTTTTGGTAGTGTTTCTGGCATTTGTCATTGTTGAAGAAGCGAAATTAACAAACTTTTTGCTAGAATAGCCCTCCTTCTAGCGCCAATTATTGACGAAGATATTGTCAACAACAAATTTAGGAAATTACAATATATGGTTTGTGTATGAAAAGGTTTGATAAATCAAAGTGAATAAAAAGACAAGAATTTTACAGTGGTTCAGCTCCAAAAAAGATGAGTTTACGTCCACTGTTCTTCACTATTTTCTGGAGAATTACAAGAGTTTCTCTAAGTCTTAAGGTGAGAATAGAAAGAGAAAAGAGAGTTACAAAATATCGCCCAGTCTTTTTTGTATAACAACACTGAGCTCCCTTCATATAGGTGAAGGTTTCTCAATGTTTCCCAATAGTGAAAACGAGTAAGTGTATAATCAGAAAATACTGTCACGACTCAAAACTCGAGCCAGTGGCAGAAAGAAAATTTCACAAAGATGGGAAATTCTTTGATTTACTTGAAAAGTGTCTAAAGCTCTAGTTTTATAAAACGGTCTATTTAAATAAAATAATTGGAATTTCATCCCGTAAACCACTCCCACAGTTCATATACACCATTAAACATAGATCGAATAATTATTTAAAAACGCGAAATCAAATATAAAACCAAGCATTATTATCATCCATGTCAAAAATCAAACACCAGAATGGCATACATAAGTTCACAGACAAAGATAGAATGTAGTAATCTTGGTTCAATGCTAAACAACACCCAAACAATCCAAACACCATGACTTCACACTCCGAGCATTACCAAGATAACGAACTACAGTGAAGATGACATCTTACTCCTCTTGATCTCCCATGTCACACTGGATACTACCTGAGGAAGGGAGGAAGAGGGTGTGCATAAAATGCCCAGTAAGAAAAGCAATTACCTTGGTTGAAAACATTTTAGTGATAGAGAATTCATGCATGGTTAGTTTAGTCCAAAGTATACATATATATATAATCCAAACTGGAAATCCATA
>JXTB01000243.1:192816-223068 GCA_002914805.1 Parasponia andersonii | reverse complement strand
AGAGAGAGAGAGAGAGAGAGAGAGAGAGAGAGAGAGAGAGAGATGACAGGGCACATGGCCCTGTCTTATGGGGCTGTGCAATTTTGAAAAATTGCACATAAGTCCCCAAAATTTCAAATCAGTCCCATAAAAATTGTAATTTAGTCATTCTGCACAAAATTTTTGCAAATTAATCCCCTCAATATTATATCCGAAAAATTGGTAAAATATCTAAATTACCCTCCAAAAAATCCGGGTTTTACAAATACAATTCGAGTAACAATATAATTGGACAATAATTTAAATGGAATAATTGGTCGATCTCCATTTAGAAACTTGTTTCTTTTTCATACTGGTCGCACTTAACTCATTCGGAGGAAGTCACACTTCGATCAAGAAAATTCACATGCGACCTAACGCGTTCAACTCGGTTGCTAACTTTCCCTTTTTGGCATTGACTAACATATAAATTTTAGACCGCACAACATAAACTATTCCTTCTACACAATTATGTACCTTTCAAGTTTGAACCTCCTAAAGCAGACATGTACAAGTTAAGTTAAATTGTGATGCTGCTCTGAATCAGAAGGCAAGCTGGGTTTGGGATCTGGACTGTGCTGGTATGGATAGTGTGGTTTTGGCCGGTGGCATAATGGCTGTTCGTAATGGTTTATCTACTGCTAAATCTGCTGGTTTGTGGCTGGTTGCTGTGGAAATTGATAGCCTTATGGTGATCAATTTGCTAAAGTGTGATAAATTGAATGTGACTCATGAGTTGTGGATGATAAAATGATTGTTCAAGGTATTAAACACATGCGGCCAGATATAGATACGAGTATTTATTATGTTTCTTCATGGATGGAGTTGCTCGTTGTAATACAAAGTGAGCTATCTCGTAATATTGTTCAGTAGTTTGGTTGGAGGTTGTTCCCTCTTGGATATAGGCTGTAGTCAATTCTGATTGTACTACTAACGTTCACTAATGAAAGCGGTTCATTACCAAAAGAAAAAAAAATGTACCTTTCAACAATTATCTCCCTAAATTCAAGACCCCCCAAAACAACCATTATCTAGTCAATTTTTCCTCTTCATTAACATATGTTTAAGTGGTTCTGTATAGTTGATGTAAATGTTGATTAAGACTAAAAGCTAGTCACCCTCCCTGATACCTATTGATAAATTGTATAGTTTTTCTGATATATAAATAAACGTCACACCGTTCAGAAAACAGAAAGCAACACTAGGACTTTCTTTTATACCGAAAAAAGAAACCCATTTTTTTCATTAAAATATAATATATATATATATATATATATATGTGTGTGTGTGTGTGCGCGCGCGCGCGTGTTATGAAAAAGAGAAAAACTATTGTAAACAATTATCCCATATAAATAATTGATAAATTAATGAAACTCAAATAATTTTGTTAGCATGACTAGTAGCTACCCATGGTTATAAAATCTTTGGAGGAGATAACAGAATGAGGGGTATGCTGCTCGTAAAATGAAATTAGGGTGCGAATCTGCCAAGACGCCCAAAGTTCGGGGACTAATGACACAAATAAGTCCAAAATAATAATAATAATAATCGAGAAAGTAGAGACGAGACAACTACAGCACTTTGCACTGAATGACTTAAAAAATATCCAAAAGTACAATTTCAACCACTGAGAACCAACTCCAAAAAAGTGTACATCTATCTCTCTGTAACTAATTACACTATCGAGAACTCATATTTTCCGCGTGGAAGTTAGAAAAGTCACCAAAATTGTAGACAATGGGGGTGATCCCAAGGAGCTCAGATCATCAACCATATAAGATGCCACAAGGATATCAGAAGGAAATAGTGCCATTTAACATGCCACTCAACGTAACACTAACGAGTGGAATAGGGGCAGAGAATAGACAAGTATATGATGAAGATAAGAAATTGCAATTTGGAAGACGCAAAAGCTGAATCCGGGGTTTGCAGCTACGTCTAATTATTCTCTCCCCACTTAAGAATTGTAATTGTACCTGTAATGGTAAAAACCTCTAATTATTCTCTCCCCACTTAAGAATTGTAATTGTACCTGTAATGGTAAAAAGAATCGGAATGTACAAAGATAGAGCGTTCTCTTGAAATCATCTTCTCCTCCTCCACCAGTCCGGAACTTTCAGCCTTTGGCTTCTATGTACAGCAAGTTTAACGCCGGGAAGCTTGTGCTTCACCTGCCTCCATAACATATCAACTGCATCTTCCTTCTTTGGCGGGTACTGGAATTCAAAATGCCGTGAAATGTTCTTAAGCTGCCTCCACATTTCAACCCATTTTTCCTTGGGGAATTTGCGGAGTTGATCAACCATAAAACCAGGTTCCAAAGCCTCTTTAAATGAGAAGAATAATGAGAACTGGCTATAGTCAATTTCATCCTCAAATGGGAGCTCAATCTGATCACTCACGATTACAGGAACACAATGGCTCACAATAGCATCAAATAAGCGACAAGATGAAGGAGTATCTCCAGCAGGATGCAGACAGAACTTTGATGACCGCATTCCTAGCGAAGACTGGTATAACAAGAAATAAGGAAATTAGACAGGCAGGAAAAGTAAAAAGTAATAAATGGGCAAAAAATACATTTGAAAGGAAAAACAAGGTGGCTGAGTACACACTTTTTATGCAAAGAGCATTTTTCTTTCAAATAGAAGACATAAAAAGCAGAAGGTAATTAAGGTATTTTTACTTTTATGCAGTATGCACCCCCAAGATGAGAGAACGGACCCTTTATAGGGGGAAAGGATTAACAAGTACATAGATCAAAAGTCTCCTTGATAAGAGATTGTGTCTCCCAAACTTAAAGGTTATTGAGTTAAATTATGATAAACATATTCAGATAAGAACAAAGAGAAGTAAGCATGGCATCTAAAAATGACAATCATGAATGACTAAAATGACATGACAGTGAACCATTTCTAGTGAATAGACGTATGCTACTCTCTTTGCAGGACCAAGGTACGTAAATACCAATCTCAATCATGGAACAACACCAAAACTTGTAAATACCAATCTCAATCATGGACCAACAATGGGCCAAAAACGTACATAACAACACAAATGATGGAACATCTTCAAAACTCCGGCACGTACCGCTTTTATGTTTCCTACAGTCGCAATGCTCCTCTCGTAGTGAACATCATCGTAACCAGCTAATATTTTTGCCAGCTTTACACGAACAATACCTTCCTGCACATGGCAGGATACAAGGTAGTCAGTTCTGCTCAAAATAGAAGGTTTTCTGTTTCAGGACCAGATTTTTTAATTTAAAACTATAATGACATACATCTTTCCTAAATGTCCTCCCCCGAAAGAAAAGAAGCATAGTTCGAGACTCGAACGGATCCGAAAGGTAATCATCTGTAAAAGAATCCACAACATGTACGTACGGGGCTACTACATCTTTGCTCAAATTTGACATGATTCTAGGGTAGCGGCCGAAATCTACAACAACCTGAATAGATGCATTCAACGCTGCCCGAAGAAATCTGAAAGCATTGGGGTGAGTCATAGGAATTACATGGTCTCTGCCTCCATGTCTCTTCCAATACTTCGATTCCCGCAAGTATTCGAGCAAACCAATCTGAAACAAGTAGCAATTTGGAAAGTGTAACCATTACAAGAACACAAATGTACAGGCAGAAACATTATGATTCCAGCTGAATAGTGATATCCCGTATAGAATCTTAGAAAGGATTATAGGCAGAACTACAAACACGAGAAGCTGATTGCGAGTAAATTCACAATAAACTATGTATTACACCACATAAATGGCTTAATTCCTGATCAAAGCATCAAAATCTTCTAGTGTGCGGTCCAGAGAAATAATTTACATTCTGGAAATGTGGCTAACAATCACGTATGTGTATAACACGAACTTCCTTGACAGTAATGATCATGAACCGCCATTCATAAATTGACCAAGCTAGATTGTGATAGAATTTTGCATTTTTTTTTTTATTCCTTTGCGAGTAGAAAATTAAACCAAAATCTCCATTGCAAGTGCTAATCCTATTCTTAATTCTCCAAATTAATAATCCACAAAGGTGCCTCAACAAACAAGTACACAACCAGAACAATTATCTCTACTCCTAAATAGCTCACCAAGAATGAGCCCAACACTTATCAAGAATTCCAAGAACATTGAAAGAAGAAAAAACCAAAACCAAACTGGGAGTACCTGCAATTGACGATCAATTCGAGTTTTTGGATCGGTCATGTTATGGCCATGGGTATTGAAACTGAGGGAAGAGAAGAACGGAACAAAGAAGGCGTCTGCCATTTCCGGATCCAAAACCCTAACCACCTCTCGCTCCTCGCCTCCGCCTTCGTACAGAAGCGAACCCATCATCCAGTACTCAACGCTGTGCTGCCTCTTCAGGCCGGAGTTCTTGGGCCAAGGCGGCCATGTCCGGCTGGTCACCGGCGTCTGGTCCGAGCTCCGGCGATCGAGCATCCCGACGTTGAACCGCCGGGGGAGGTCGTACATGTAGACCCGAAGAGGGGGGTTGGTGGCACAGAGGGGCGGTGCACCCGCGGGTGACTGAAGCAAGGGGAAGAAGTAGGACCTGAGATCGACGGTCCCGATTAAAAAAGAGTAGGAGATGACGAGGAGGACCACGAAGACGAGGGCGATGGCAGCCTTTCCGTACATTCTTGGAGATCTGGTGGTGCTGATGCTGCTGTGACCGTCTCTGTGCTTGGCTGTACGGACTATGCCGTTGATTTTGTTGAGAAGCCAAGGAGGAATAATACTAACCATAATCTTTGGGTTGGGCTGGCTTGGCTTATGGGCTAGTATCGAGCTACGTGGTGAAACTGAGCAAGACGACGAGTAATTACGCCTTTCCACACCACCAAAAACATTCTAATCCCCCCCCCCCCTCTCGCCATTTAATGACACGTTCTTATAAGCATAAGGTCATAAACAGGTTAATTATTGTTGAAGGAAAAATAAAAATAAAATGTAAAAGAAAACAAAAAGATTGCTTATGCACTGAGCAAGTATTTATTTTTTTCCTTACAACGTAGCCAATTGGCAATTACAATGAATTATTGTGATATAAAAATATTGTCTTTTTCCTTTTACTTGTTCGACAATTCTATCATATAATATAGTTTCTAAAATCTAATGAAGGAATCGAGGGAAGAGAAAATTAAGAAAATTAAGAGTAGTAGTAGTCATATTATTGTGTAAGTTTATTGTCATAATTATGGAGGCATATTATACATGAATAAGTAATTGGAACAATAACAACACCGATCCAATAAAAGTGGAAATCTTCATGGAAATTAAGAAGTAACGTCATGCATAAGTGATGGAATCTAGCTAGGTTCATCGAGAACTTTGGGGGAACAATCCACTAATTAAGCTTTCATGCATTATCATCTGAACTCTTCTTATCCTTATGTAATAAAAATTTTTGTGTGACTAACTTGGCAATACTTTCACGTATTGGCCCGTTGACTTTATCTCTTCATTATTTCATTGTTGACCCTCACTAGCAGGGGAAGAGCAGAGGGCAAACCAATGCATGTTCATAGATACAAGTACATACTTTCATGTGGAATTTCATTGCATAGCTTAAGTGGAAATAACTTACCTGGTCAAAAGGAGATACTACCGCATCGTGCCAATGAGATAAGTCAATTTAACAAGAACGACAGGTTTTGACATATATGCTATCAATTTTTTTGTGGCGCAATGGAATACAACACTTCATTAGGGAGACGGATTGTTAATACCAATTGATGTGTTAAGTGCACTGTCACTTTCCTAAAAATAGGTTGTTAATAAAGCTGTGTTGAAGAATATCAACTATTAGACCCCTAGTACTAATAAAAAATAACAACTCATTTACAGCATCAATTATAATTAGTATTATAAACTTGGTATAAAGGTTGGGACCACCAGGTGTTTGATCATGTATACTTTATTCATTTTACCTCATGAAATTTTTTTTTAGATATACCTTATAAACATTTGCTTGCTAAAAAGTCGACGATTTACGTATAATTGCCAAAAAAAAAAACTTTAGTATTTTTTGTAACTTTAACCTTCTATTTTCCCTTAAAAATTATATCTCCATATTGAGAATTTTAAAATTTGTGTACAATTTTTTCACGAAAATGACAAATCTTTTCCTTTGTCAAACACTGAATTCGAAATCAGGTTAACATATTTTTGTTATAAAATATTAAAATCTTATTGAAAATGCCCTAAAATAATAGAATATATTGGTCAAATTTCCCTGTACAAATTTTTGGAAATTTTAAACATAGGATCATAAAGAGTCTTATAACATAATTATCAAATTATGGGCTCATTTTAAGTAAATGTGATTTTTTATATATTGTAACAAAATAACTGGAGTATATATACTAAGTATATAACATGAATATAAAATTAATATGCTTAGTACATAAACTAATGTTGATATATAAGTAGATATACCAAAAGTAAAACTACATATATTTAGTCATTTAGTTTTAAAATGTGAAAAACTGATATTTGTTGAAACAAAGTGTTAAAAAAGAAAGGAAAAAAAATATTAAAAAAGGGCTTTTTATAAAAATTCAAGCCCATGGGGTAAAAAATTGAAAAACCCCGGGGGGTGATTTTTTTGGGAAAAATCCCTAAATAATTTAGAAAAATATCAATTTTAAAAAACTTTTAGAAATAAATATTTAAAAAAATATTTATTTTTTTTTCAAAATTAATGTTTTTCAGTGATATTCGAGGTAACAATTAGTTAAGTTATTTTGGGTAACTAATCTAATCATTTGAAGTAATCAATCAACCAACCTTCCTCGTATAATTTGATAGGTTAACTCAAGTGTCTTACAAATTTATAAAAAGTAGTATCTTTCTAATTAAATCTGAGATTTTTCAAATAATTTCAAAATCCAAGGTTTTACATTTTTTTTTTTTTTAAAAAAAAAAACCTAATTCCCCCCCCCCAAAAACTTCCAAAATAAATTTAGGCCCAAGAACTGCTAATCAGCCCAATCGGCCCAACTTAGAATTTGTTGGATTGGGCTCCAATTACATTCCTCTTCGATGGCCCAACTTCCCCACGGCCTTTTATTTATTGTTGACGTCATCGGCTAGAACAAACGCCAAGGGCAAGAACAACGTTTCGTCGAGGGAAGTTTGGTTTTGGTTTACACTTGGAGCAGCAACCCTTCCCACTGACATCACCTGCCAAAACCCAGCATATTTCAAAGTCCCCAGACTCCATCTTCAAATATTTATAATTAATAAAAAAAATGAAAAAAACTCCATTGTCAAAGTTGAAAGAGTTTTCCTAACACACGCTTCTCCTCGTTCCACACACACACATATATATATATATATGTATCTATATATAACAGTAATAGATCAGAGAGATTAGAGCTGTTGTAGGATCGACAATGGCGATCAGATTGAGTCCCGCGGACGTTTCCGGCTTCAAATTCCTATTCTCTTTGGCCGTCTTGTACGGACTACTGTCGATGCTAACCTATTCCATTGTTCACATGAAATTCATTAAGCCGCTTGACATCCACGCGCCTCTGGATCGGTTCTCGGAAGCTAGAGCAGTCGAGCATGTCCGAGTTTTGTCCAAAGAGATCGATGGACGCCAGGTGAGCCAGTATTTCAATATATATATATATATATATATATATATATATATATATATATATATATATATGTGTGTGTGTGTGTGTGTGTGTGTGTGTGTGCACGTATATTTGAACTTGTTATCTTATTGATGACTTTCTCAAACCTTGTTCTGAAGAAAAGTTTGAAGTTTTTGGATAAACAAATCTGAAGATTGTTGCAAAATTTGAATCTCAATGTTTTGTTTGGTTTCCGAGAAAGAGTGGGAAATGAGACAAGTGATATGAAATCTTGTTAAGTTTTTCTATCGAAAAGTAAAAATATATATACAGATATATATATATATATATAGATATATTTTAATCTAAGTTTCTAAGCTACCTAATTGGAGAGTTACTCTAACTGTTAGTGGATATGATGTTATGTTTCTAAGCTACCAATTGGAGTTGTATTGTTTGTTGAGTTATTTATTGGTAATTTAGTTGGGTTGGTGATAGGAAGGGCGCCCCGGTTTAAGAGAAGCTGCTAGTTATATTAAAGGACAGTTGGAAACGATAAAGGAGCGAGCTGGATTAAATATGAGGTGGGTTTAACCTTTACAGTGAGGTTGAGTTAGTTAGAAAATCAAGTCCCATTTAGGTGTTTTATTTTTTAGTTAAATTCAGGAGCTTATTGTATATTTGAGTTCAGTAAATCGTGTTTTTTTCTTTTTGCAGGATTGAAATTGAGGAGACTATTGTTAATGGCTCCTTTAATATGATATTTTTAGGCCATAGCATATCTCTGACTTACAGAAACCACATAAATGTTATCATGAGGTACCTTCCCATTTTTATGGGTATTCATTGAACTTTCTTTTTGCTGTGGTATCCTTTACACGTCTACAACAGTTAGCACTGAACTTCAGCGTCCCACTTTAAGCATGATTATGCATATTTTGTGACATACTAAAGCTTTGGCATTTTCATCTTCTAAACTTTCCAGAAAATATCATCACATAGTAAGTTTATATGGCAGGTTATCATCCGCAGATTCACAAGATTATGATTCATCTGTACTGTTGAATGGCCATTTTGATAGTCCACTTGGTTCCCCGGGTGCGGGTGATTGTGCTTCATGTGTTGGTGGGTGCATAAAACAGATATTTTCGGAATTGCAGAATGACATTAACTATTTCTGGCTTGATGGTATTAATTGCTTTACCTTTTTCTATGCAGCTTCAATGCTGGAACTGGCGAGACTTATTACAGACTCTGGTTGGGTTCCTCCTCGGCCTATTATTTTTCTTTTTAATGGGGCTGAGGAGCTTTTTATGTTGGTGAGATGTTTAATGAAATTTAATCCACAAGGAAAGGAATGATTCACCTGTATCTATTGTAACTTTATGCACATTATACATCATGTTCAACCAATAATGGATGTTTCAGGGCACACATGGTTTTATGAGGACTCATAAGTGGCGTGAGGCAATTGGAGCTTTAATAAATGTGGAAGCATCTGGGACAGGCGGGCCTGGTAGGACACTTTCAATTATCACTACTTAGTAGAATATATAAAAGTCTGTACATAATTTGTTCCTGTTACTTGAGTAGAAATAACTTGTTGGTTGTCCTTTTTTCTCCCTGATCAAATTGAGTGCTCCTGTAACAATAATACAAAGAACCACTTTCCTTTCCAAATGCAATATCAATCTCTTGAATATTGAATCTGAATAAAGATTGGAAACTGCTATCGAAAGTTAATATGTTTGTAACTATTTTCCTGAACTATGAAGGAAATGAGAAATACGTGCCTTTTGCTAAGAAAAATTAACAGGCTTTTTGATGCCACACCATTCTTGACTTATCTGTTTTTTTTCTAAAATTGCAGATTTAGTTTGTCAATCTGGACCTGGTTCATGGCCTTCTCAAGTCTATGCTCAATCAGCAATATATCCAATGGCACATAGTGCAGCCCAGGTACTTTCTGTCTAAAAGGTTCAAATCACAGTGGCAAGCATTTAATCTTTTTTTGTCTGTGAAAGAGTGTTTGTAATTGGCTTCTAGGTGGTCATGTAGTTTTGTTATAAACCTTTGTTTGGGCAACCTAATTTCTATTTAACCACATTTAACATATCTTCTTTCCTAATTTCAACCCATGTAAGATCTATACCTGTCCTTACTGACTTTATTGTGAATATCTATTTGGTATATGCAGGATGTTTTTCCAGTTATTCCTGGAGATACAGATTATCGAATATTTTCCCAAGACTATGGCAACATTCCTGGCTTGGACATTATCTTTCTCCTTGGTGGTTACTTTTACCATACCTCCTATGATACAGTGGAGAGACTATTGTATGCATTACAACTGCTATTTTGGTACATATTTACTTAATATGGGATTTTAATATCATTTCATTCCAAGACACTTCCTCTGATCCACCCAAATACTCCCCAGACCAGGAAGTATCCAAGCACGCGGAGAAAATTTGTTTAGCATTATAAAGGCCTTTGCCAATTCTTCTAAGCTACAAAATGCCCATAATAGAGAATCTCATGAAGTGACTGCCTACTCAGAGAAGAGTGAACATGCTGTTTTCTTTGATTACTTAACATGGTTCATGGTATGCTCTAAAGTTCATGATCTATAAACTCCTGATGGCAGGTTATTATAACAAGCATCTTCATAAGTAACAGATGTTCCTTTTGCTTTCACACAGATATACTATTCAAGAAGAGTAGCTATGGTACTTCACAACATTCCTATTGTCATCTTTTTCATTATGCCAGTCCTTTTACATTTAAGGTCCTCTGGGCTGCAGACTGGGTTGGCTTTTGATTTTGTGAAAGGTAGATAGTTCAATTGCCTGTATATTACATTAAACTTTTTTTTAAGTATGCATGTATATCATTCTTATAGTCTTAGTTCTCCTGTTATGTTCTGATCCTCTAATTATTCTTTGTTCCTACAATTCTGCTTCCTTAGTGTATTTCAACTTTAACGTCTGTTGACAATTTCAATAATGTTGTCAAATTTGGTAATATTTCAGGAGTGCTATTTCATGCAGCTGGGGTTATACTTGCAGTCATTTTCCCAGTAATTCTTTCCATCTTGAGATTGCTTTTTACTAGTCATTCGATGAACTGGTGAGTGTATACATTTATAATTACGCCAAATGCTATAGTCCATGTTAATTTCTTTGAGATATTGATTTTTAACAAAAGCTTTTCTTATAATCTACTTATGAGATCAAGATATGATGTACTTTACTATTAAATACTTTTGAAGTATAGCCAAAGCTCTTTTGATTGATGAAATAGCTCACATTATTCGTGTAAATTTATGACATAGCTTGATTCCAATCCTCCTATTTGGAGTAGGTTTAATTTGAAGATAGATTTCTCCCTTAAGTTGTTTTGCAAAATTGTGTTGACTTTTAGGGCTTCAAATGCAGGTTTGCTCATCCATACTTGGCTTTCATGATGTTCATCCCTTGTGCACTCATTGGTCAGTTGATTCCTACAGCTGTTTGGGTTCGCTCTCCCCTCTTGCAAGATGCGTCATTTCCACATACATCAAAGGAGGTAGTACTACATTCAGAACTTCTGAATTAATTCTTGACCCACGTCAAGTTAATTTTTGATGTTCTTCATGGCTGGCTTGGGTTTACCGGTTTTAATTTTTTTTACCACTGAGTGGTTGCTATGTGTTCTTCGTAATAAAAAAGTAAAGAAAGGAGCAGTATTGAAAACATAATACCTCCATCGAAATAGTAATTGTGATATAATGGATTACATCGTATCGCTTATCATTTGTAAGGAGGCAAAAATTTCATTAGACAAGAATCTTGCAGGCACTATCTATTGAAGCAAGATTTTGGGGAGCTTTTGGGTTTTATGCTACATTAACTACGGTATGTAGTATGATTATTTCAATAATGTGTAGTGAGCATTTATGGAATAGTTTAATTATAATTATTTGAAGAGATGAACTTGACATGCACTATCTATCTATTTCTTTCCAGTAATTTATGTATAGGAATTATTACAATAAGTATTTTTTTTATTCACTATCGGTTGGTACATCAATTTTGATCGTTGAAATCTAACGATTATAAATATAAATGCTATCATTTAATTCACATTGGAACTTGTTCTAATATAATTAATTATAACCGTTAGATTAAAAGCTAATAATCAAAATTGGTGTACCTACCGATAGTGAATAAAATAAATACCTATTGTACTAGCTCCCTTTATGTGTATATATATATATAAATCTGAGACGGCTAAAAATACTTTAGTGAAAGCAGGCTTATCTTGTAGCTGGACTGAGTGGAGGCTTCTTGACATTTGTTTTGTCTACTTCTATGCTTCTTGCGTGGATTTTATTTTGCTTAGCAGTCAAGACTTATGGTAATGAATCCCTCAGGTATTGGCTCATGAGAAAAAAGCCTTCTACTGTTTGTCATGGAGTTATGTTATCATTTTGATCTGATTTATATTGCTTCTCTCAGGTCAATAATGTTTTACGTGATGCCTCAAATTCCATTCCTTGCGTACGCTGTTTATTTTGGTGGGTTTCTTGTCCAATTCTTGGTTGAGAAGATGGGCATGATGGGTGCTGCTCCACCTCCATATGGTTAGATTTTTGCAAATTCAATTACTTTTACTTGTATAGCCAGTACTGTTTTATTTAGTCTATTACAGTTGACTTATTAATACATACGCCTTATTATTGAAGCATGATGCAGTAGTCAGATAGAATCAAAATGAGACTGACTGAATTCATAGTTAAATGTTAACGAAGGCCCTTTTTTTCTATTTGTTGCATGTCTTGTGCTTGCATGACCCAAAATGGTGTTAAAGTGAATTCCATAATTTACTTTCATAAGGGGTGAAGGGATTTAGACTGCAAATGACAAAATTGAAGGTCAATGTGATTACTATCAGGCCTAGCCTGTGGCCACAAAGTTTACAATTTTGCTAGTTGTTTACCAATTTGTTAGAGCTCCTTAATGGATGTTTCAAATTTTAACAGGAGATATAAATTCTGTAACAATTGGACTTCCTTTGCATGCAGGTTATTTCATTCCTGATGTTGTAGTTGCAGCGATAATTGGAGTTGTGACAGGTTGGTGTGTGGGCCCTCTACTACCTGTTTGCGGTCACTGGTTAGCCAGGCGCTCTATTATGCATTTTTTGCTTCATCTCAGCGTGCTAGGGTTGGCTCTATCATCTCAATTTTTTCCATACACCACAGCTGCACCTAAGAGGGTTGTTTTTCAGCATACGATTCTTACTGCAGGTACTAAAGTTGGCAACAAAAATGTTCAATTATCTGCATGACTTGAAAAGTTCTTCATAAGTCTGATTGTTAGTTTTGGATTATAGTTTATTAGCTTCCGTAGTGTGTCTTTAGTTACTAAAACCTAGTTTAGATGGCGATTCCTATCCTGTGTACTAAATAATCAAATCTTGTCATAATGCATAACCTCTCTCTGGTTCGTCTAAAACCGGTTTTTTCTTCTATGATTGAAGATTCAAATCGAGTTGTGGACTCCAGTTATGAGTTTGCTGTGGTGGATTCCAATTCCTTACTTTTCCTTTTCAAATATGCACCCGAAGTTGGAAAGGAGTTGCAAATAAGTCCAGAGTTCTCATTCGAAACTGCAAAGTTGTCTCACAGGGAGTCTTGGATGGTATGTGATAGTAAATTTGAAGATGCTCCAATATATGATAAATTTGAAGATGCTCCAATATATGATAAATTTGAAGATGACAATAATATGATTTAAATTGGTTATTATATTCCTTTCGAAACTTTAACTGCTTATTTCTCTAAGGGCAAGCTCTTGGTGAAACTGGCAACTATATTTCTGACTCTTTGCCACCTGAGCAATGTGCCGTACTGTAACTTGATACATTATCTGTAGTTTGTTGTTGATGTAGGAGGAGGTGTCGTTTAAACAAGCTTTTAATCTAATGGCTCTTTGCCTTTTGTTGTTTTTATTTTAGCTATTAGGTTTGTCGTTTGTTTAGGTGATTTGTTGGTCAAAATTGTCTTTTGCACTTCAGCTGCTCTAATAATTGAAACGCAGCTTTTGTTAATAGTTAGGGCCATATATGTTGCTTTTGGGCAACAGAGGGGGTTAGTTTTCTGGAGACTGTATTTTGGAGAAGAATATTGCAGAGGTGCGCCTTTTGTTTTCCTTTGGCCATGGATTTGGTCATGCATCTTCCATTCTGCTGCATCAGTTGTCTTTTGTTTGAGCAGTTGAAATCATTTATCCATGTTCTATGATCACGAAGTTGAGCAATGACAACTTTCATTAAAATTTTCATCCTGGATTTGATAGGTTTATGGTTGATAATAAATTTTCAACATTTTTATCTTTTGCAGGCACTTTTTCCTGTTTCTTTTTTGTTTTCAAGAAGTTTGAAGTTTCCAGCAAAAAGTAATGAAATTTTGGAGCAATATGGACGCTTTCCCCTTCTGTCTACTCACGAGCCACATACAAAGTCTAGCACAGGAACTCGAAGAATTCACTTAGAACTTTCCTTGGGGTGAGTAGAATGAAATGCATGTGCCATCTGACTAATTTGATATGCATAATTGGGACAAACATTCTTCACTGCTTCTCAGTATTTTTTACACTCATGTGAAGTTGTACCATTATGGATAATCCATTTAAACAGTGATGATCTGAGTTAATTATGCATGATCAGGTCTTTTCATTGCTATGATTGACTTAAGAGGTAAATTATTGTGAATTGTGTTGCGCATTTATGTAATGACTTACTGCCCCACTTTTTAGTGTTGTTTGTTTTGAGTAAGAAGGTACTTTATCTACAAAAAGTTGTTCTATGTTCCCCTTTTGTTTGTGTTAGCACAAACTCGATTATGTGATAATAGACAGGCAGACTTTCATTGAGTTTATTAATTAACCTCTTGTTGTGAGCTATCATCTCATCTTTTTGTAAATTATTTCTTCCAAATCAGAGTTGGTAAGTAGATGGTAGAAGATATTACTACCTATACCATGGTAAGCGAATAATTCAAACACCCACCAAAATCTGGGACAAGGTGTTTTTTCATTAATTTTTCTTCTAAAGCAGCCGTATATGTTTTACCTGTGGATGCATGTAAACAACCTAGTGCTGGATGTGTGATTAAATTAGGTTATTCGACTTGGTTTTCTGGACAGCATATCCAACTGCAAGGTCTCACAGTTTTGTGTACTTTCTTTCAGTTCCCTCAAGGAGGTTTGGGTGGCAGTCCTCAACGTTACTGGCCCGTTATCCAGTTGGTCATTTGCTGACAATGTGCTTCCAGGTACGAAAAAAGGTCTTTATGAATAGAGCTTTAGATGTGGAGCTTTCTCTTATTACCGAAATTCTTACCCTTAAGAAATTGGTACAGCTCCTGAAACAATCGATGGAGGCCCACCGTCATACATATGTCGTCTCAGCGGAGCCAGTCATGAAAATTGGACCTTCTGGTTAGAGGTAAAGTTGGACAATGATAGGCAGTTTCTAGTACTATGTTTTTGCTGTTCATACAACCATCAATTATTTATAAGAAAAAGCAAAAATTGAAGAAAGAAACAAATTTGCGTGTGGTTCTTTGCAGGCTAGCAGTGGCGAAGACTTGAGGGTTGAAGTTGCGGTGTTAGACCAATACATGGTTGGTGCAGCAAAGAAGCTGAAAGGTCTTTTCCCTGATTGGGTGGATGTCACTGCATATTCTAGCTTTATGTCCAGTTATGTGTTCTAGCACATTGCTTTACAAAATTTTGTTACAATATGGCAATACATTCTTTTAAGTTAATCGGTTTTGGAGTGAATTTGGTTCCGCTCATTATTATCTCTCTAAGCTGTTTTTCGTTTAAATCCATTGCGTGCTTGCCTCGATGACCAACAGATCTTAATGTTATTTATGGTTCAACAATACTACCATAGGATTAGTAATAACCAGTTTTGTTAGTGTTGGCAACGAGTAAACCATGTGCGGATGACGGATGTTAAATGTTGGTTGTGATTTTTTATCCTCATTTTTGCTATATAAGTAAAAAGAACGTAGAAAGGCACAAGTACACTAACAAAGTCTTGCCCTATTTTGTGATTGAGCTGGTTTTTAACAAATAAGATGAGGAATTAAAAAGTAATCCAATAAAAAATAATAAGAATAATAACATCTTGATTTTCTTTTACTCAAGTCTGCACTTTTTTCGTTTTTATCTAAAAGAAAAAGCTCCGAATGAGCTACTCTATTTTGTCAGGAGTATTAACCGAGAAAAGCTCAAAATGGGGTTATAAATACTCTATGGCCTTTACTAATTAAGTGCGAAACATCTTATGATTCTTTTTCATGTATTTACGTACTAATTGTTTCATATGAACGTGAATTTCTTTTCATTTCTCATTCTTTTCCTCCCTGTTACTAACCATGCCAAATATTAATTATGAGAAACATTTCCTATGCTAGTGAAACGTCTTACAAGTGTGTTTGTGGGCTGTGGAAGAGATATGGCCTTCGAAAACTTAGCCCAATTAAACATTCGTTAGGGATTGAGAAAAGGACATGGGTAAGACCAATTTGGGTCGAAATAACCTTTTTTGTGTAATTTTTTAAAAATAACACTTTTAGAAGTGTTAATGATATAGTCAAAAACTTCTTCCCCACCAATCCCCACGGAAAAGTCCTAAATATGGTAAAGAAGCTGTCCATGTCATTTTCTCTCAGGGGTTTGCTTTGCTCCTAGCCTCTATAAGATCAAACCTTACCGCCTCCATTGTTTCCTCTGCTGTTTTTTCACTGAGGCTTTCCCTTCATACTTGCCTGCAGCCATAATGGTACTTCTCCCCATTCTATTCTTTCTCTTCCTTCTATAAAAGCTTTTATTCTTCTTATTCTATCAGTCTATTTTATCTTTATTTTATTGTAATTTCAGGTGAAGAACTCCAAGGAGCCCGACAATCCCACTAAGTGTATGTACCCTATTCCATTTTCCGCATTTCGGTTCCATTGAGTTTGTTCTTTGAATCTTTATACATATAAAAATGCTTATATGTTCACTCATTCCGCTATTCTCACAATACGTTGGGTGATATTGGAAATACCCCTTTGAATTCCTAGTTTGATCTGTTGTGTTCTAAGATTAATTTTTATGGTGCAGCCTGCAAGGCAAGGGAATCCGACCTCAGGGCCCGTTTGGTTGCAGTGGTGTAATGGTAATGGTAATAGTATTATTTGGTTTTTTAAATATATACAGATATGTATGTTAAGGTATCTCTCTTGTGCTTAATTTCGTTGAATTTGACTTGTGGAAGTAACGGGATTTTAGATGTGCTTTCATTGTTGAACTGAACCTGAGGAAAAAAGCAGGGGCCTCTTGCCTCCGTGAATGGGCCTCTCGTAAACTTCAGGAAAATCATTGAGCATTGATATTGGGTGAACCTCTGTTTTTGCCTTTGTGGTTTGTGGTTGAAAGTTCAGTAAATGATCCAACATTCTACATTTGCAATTGTGCTATCTTATATCTAATGCTTGCCAATCCAATAGGTTTTTTTTTTTTAACCTATGTGTATGTATTTTTGAGGTGTATGAAAAGACGTATATCATTAATATTATTTTTTTCTTATTTTTTATTATAAAAAAATGTATATAATAAATTTTCATTTGTTAAAATGATACTATGTATAGGTAAAAAAAATACCTACTGGTGCCCATGTCTAATTGACATGAATTATTACGTTCGGTTAGATGTTAAACCAATATAGAAAGGCAACTGGTTCCATTTTTTGTTTTATTTCTGCTTCCCACTTCTCTTTCTCTTTTCATCTTGTGATTGGTTGTATTTTTCCTTTTTTTTTTAACCCTGATGACAAAACCAGGCTGTGTTGCCTCTTTTGAAAATAGCTCTCGTATACTTGAGGCTTGCATTGTTATTGGGTGAACCTCTCTATTTTTCGGTGACTTGAGGTTCAGTAAATGATGTTACATTTATGTCCAAGTTAATCTCATTTTTGCATCTTTTTGGACAATTATCTAGTTTTTCTATTAGGAATTTTTGTTCTTCATTCTCGAGAAGTTATCAAACGTGTTTCAGTAGATAAACAGTCATGGTTTTATGAGGGCTTGTTCTTAGGTATTTGTTCATGTATTTTATTTGATTACATCTTTGTAGTTGTAATTTATACTCCTTTTTGTCTGCTATTGTCATTTACAGAACACTAGGTAGACTGCAGTTGCTATCAGAAAGTTGCCCTTGACCAAGGCAAAAAGATATTTGGAGGATGTTCTGGCCCACAAACAGGCCATACCCCTCTGGCGGTTCTGTGGTGGTGTTGGCGTACTGCACAGGCGAAAAACGGGCATTCCAATGGGCAAGGTTGTTGGCCAGTCAAATCAGCAAAGTTTATTCTTGATTGGCTCAAGAATGCTGAGAGCAATGCGGAGGTATCAATCTTCTGGTTGTGGCCTATTTCTGATGTTCAACTGTTGTCAGTGCTAAGTTTCTTTACGTGGATTTTCTAGGTCAAAGGTTTGGATGTAGATTCGCTCTACATATCCCACATCCAGGTCAACCAAGCACAGAAGCAAAGGTGCCGCACCTACCATGCTCATACGAATCAACCGTAAGTTTCAAATAGTGGGATTTGGCCATATTGTGTTTCTTGATATTTTACATTAAAGCTCACTTTGCTCAACTTTTTGCAGCCTATATATATGTCATCCCCCTGCCATATTGAGTTGGTCTTGTCTGAGAAGAAAGAGCCTGTTAATAAAGAGGTAATTTGGTGATTGTTACATTTTGGTTGCTGTTGATGTGATTGATTTAAATGTTGAAGGGTGTATGAAGTTTGTACTTACCTTTTTGGTTGAAGTAGTTTGTGCTTACCTTTGGTTTCCGGAAACTGTCTTTATCGTGCAGGCTGAGACCCAATTGGCAACTAGCAAACCAAAGAAATCTTCGCAGTGGTGCTTCTTCTTGAGTTCTGTGCGTTCAATCTGACCATTGAGGCTATCAGATTTTTCTTGTCTTTCTCCTGTAGATTTTTGTTGCTTAAAATATAGCATTAAGTTTTATGTAGACAATTCTCAGAAAGCATGTTGTCTTCCAATTTATGTTTAGGAGTTGTTGAGGATTTTGGATGAGTGTTTGATTAGCCCATCTAGATTTTTCCTGTCAAAGAATTCTGCGTAAACGCATTGAGCAATTGATGTGTTCTCCGACCCGGAATTCATTTTCATTTTATTTGTGAATGGCTATATGTTACGTGCTCACGTTTATGAGTATATTTTGTAACTACTAGTGTTGAACTAAACCTTAGCATCGTAACATGGTCTTGTCGTCTTCACCCTAAACACTAGTGATGGCATGCTTATGATCTGAAAGCTGGTGAAACTGAATTTTGTTGGGGTGTAAAGTAAAAACGTTCTGTAAGTTTTTGACTTCAAATTTCGAGTTGTACGCAGTAATGCAAATAAGACACCAACGATTTTGGCTACAAAGGAATAATAGCACAAATTCGGGCTCCCAACTTAAAAGTTAATTTTTGCCGCCCAAAAAAAAAAAAAGGTTAATTTATTAGTAATGTTAAGCTGCAAAACAAGTGCAAAAAATATTGCATTTGGCACTACTCTGTATGTAGTTTAAAAAACGAGCTTTTTTTTTTTATAATTATTAAGTGTTATTGCATTTAGCACTCCTGAAAGAGTTTTAATAATAAGAGAGTTGAAGAAAAGTTCAAAATAAGTCACTAACTAATCCACACTTTCAAATGGTTTACCATTTCTAACTACATTAGCTATGTGTGAGACACCAAAATTTGTGGGAAAAGGCTGGTTAACCCAGTTTTGGAATTCCCACGAGCTTATGTGGCTTTTGGTGATAGGAGCCAAATAAAACCCTTTTATTTTCACTTAATATTAAAAAAAAAATAGTAACCCGCCCTCCCGTGATGATAAGCACTGCTCAAATTTGTGTCATAAATTTGTAATCAAAGATAAGAATAAATAGGAAAATGAAACACTCCTTTAAGAAAAAAAAAAAATTTCTCATCAAGGATTAGTAAACATCTATACCGGAATTTTTCCTCTTGGTAATTGGATGATTTAAAAGGGAAAAAAAAGTTGCCCGATTGTAAATGTCAAAAGTATTTAATAACAATTTCATCTAATTATTTTTAATTAAAAAATCACATATTCATTCGTCTGAAAAAATAACCTACTGAAGCTAATTATCAAGTAACATTGACATTGAGTAGTCTTCTAAATTTACGCCAAATCCTAAATTAAAAATAAAAAATGAAAAATAGTGAAAGGGTCGCATAGAAATATGATCAAATTTTAAGTCTAATTTAAATAAATGCCGTTTTGTCAAATATTATAGCAAAATATCCGGTATATATGATTATATATTAAATATAAAATTTTATATATTAAGTATAAAAAAATATATATTTAGTATATTTTAGCATAGTAATTAAAATTGGTAGATAAATATGTATCAAATGTAAAAATATATATATAGACATTTAACTATAAAATTAAAAAAGTAGCTAGTTAATCAAATTGACGTATTGGTCCTCCGCGAACGTCTTTCGTCAATCATCAATATTGGGCCGTCGAACGGTCAAAGATAGATGATGACGTCATGGATCTAGCCCATAACATGTTTGGGCCTTCATTAACAGCCCAATCTAACACTCGTTCGGTCAAGCGTTAGGGTTTTATTTTCTCCTTTAAATTTGAGAGGTATCATCAAACCCTACTGCCTCCAGAAATTATATACGTTTTCATTGAGGCTCGGCCTTCATACTTGTCTGCAGCCATGGTACTTCTTTCGACTTTCTTCCTTCCATGGAAGCTGTTATTCTATACGATTCTAAATCTGTTTATCTTGATTTGATGTAATTTCAGGTGAAGTACTCCAGAGAGCCCGACAATTCCACCAAGTGTATGTACCCTATTCCATTTTCTGCATTTCGGTTCCATTGATTTTGTTCTTCGAGTCTTTGTATATGTGTATATATTTACTTGTTTCGCTACTCCCACACTGCATTGGGTATTTTAGAAAATACCCTTTTGAATTCCCAGTTTGATCTATTGTGGTCTAATATTAATTTTCATGGTGTAGCCTGCAAGGCAAGGGGATCGGACCTCAGAGTTCACTTCAAGGTATTATTAAGTCTTTATTTTATTTTATTTTGTTCAACTTGGTATAGTTTTGTGGGTGAATTTTGTTGACACTATGAGTTGTAGAATTAATGGGGTTTTAGATTTCTTTTCATTGTTGAGCTGAACCTGATGAAAAAATCAGGGGCCTCTTGCCTCTGAATGGGCCTCTCGTAAACTTTGTGATGGCATTGAGCAATTGTTGTTGTGTGTACCTCTGTTTTGTTGATTGTTGCATAAGGTTCTGTATATGATGCAACATTTTGTAATTGCATAGCGTTATCTTGCTAATGATTGTTATATTAGTGCTGTAATTGATGTGCGTGATTAGCTTAGAGTAGATGTCAAATTACTGATAACATGGTTTCCGGTCTCTATGTTTTTTTCTTCTCTTTTTCTTTTTCCCCTCTCTCATTGTATCCGCTTCCCACCTTGTTATTTCTTGTTCAAGAAGTTGTGTTAAGGGTTTTAAGATCTGTTCTGATTATAGAACCTGCTGAAAAAGCAGGGGCCTGTTGCCTTTGTGAATGGGCCTCTCGTAAATGTCAGGAAAATCATGAGCCTTGTTATTGGGTGAACCTCTGTTTTCGCCTTTGTGGTTTGTGGCTGAAGGTTCAGTAAATGATGCAACATTTCATTTTAGCAATTACATAGTGTTTGTTATTTTCGACTGTAATTGATTTGCATGGCTATTTAAGGGACTTAGTATGGCTAATAAATAAATAATGAGAAGACTTCCAGTTTTTAACTTTTTTTCCTCTCTTTATTCTGTTGCTTACCTCATCCTTTTTTTTCAAATGTTTCTTTTAACGTGTTTAGGGTTTTAGGATTTGTTCTGATTGTTCAACCTGATGAAAAAAAGCAGGGGCCTCTTGCCTTTGTGAATGGGCCTCTCGTAAACGTCAGGAAAATCATAAGCCTTGTTATTGGGTGAACCTCAGTTTGTGCCTTTGTGGTTCGTAGCTTAAGGTTCAGTAAATGATGCAACATTCTATATTTGCAATTACATATTGTTTGATCTTTAAATTGTGTTATTTAATATATCTAATTGATGTGCATCATTAGGTTATGGTAGATATTTTGTTCCTGCTTCCCACTTCTCTTTCCCTTTTCATCTTGTGCTTTTGTTTGCATTTTTCTTTATCTTTTTTTTTTGAGCCTGATGAAATATGCTCTTCTGTGTTGTCTCTTATAAAATTGTCTCTCGTATACTTCAGTAAAATTACTTGGATTGTTATTGGGTGAAACTCTGTATTTTTCTGTGACTTATAGTAAATGATGGTACATTTATGTCAATGTTGATTCTCTATTTTGAATCACTTTCAATAATTATCTAGCTCTTCTTTTAGAAGTAGTTTTTTTCATTATGAAGAATTTTTCTTGTAAAGTTTTCAACGTATTTCAGTAGATAAATAGTCATGGTTTTATGAGGGCTTGTTCTTAGGTATTGTTGATGTATTTTATTTTATTACATCTTTATAGTTGTAATTTACACTTTGTGTCTGCTATTGTCATTTACAGAACACTAGGGAGACTGCTTTTGCAATCAGGAAGCTGGCCTTGACCAAGGCAAAGAGATATTTGGAGGATGTTTTGGCTCACAAACAGGCCATACCCTTCCGAAGGTTCTGTGGTGGTGTTGGGCGTACTGCACAGGCGAAAAACAGGCATTCCAATGGGCAAGGTCGTTGGCCAGTCAAATCAGCGAGGTTCATTCTTGATTTGCTCAAGAATGCTGAGAGCAATGCGGAGGTATTAATCTTCTTGCTGTTCCCTATTTCTGATGTTTATCTGTTGTCAGTGCTAACTTTCTTTTCATGGATTTCCAGGTAAAAGGTTTGGACGTAGATTCCCTCTACATATCTCACATCCAGGTCAATCAAGCACAGAAGCAAAGGCGCCGTACCTACCGTGCTCATGGAAGAATCAACCGTATGTTCCAAATACTAGTTGTTAATTTTATTGTATTCTTGACTGTTATATTGACCAAACTGTGTTTAACTTTTGGCAGCGTACATGTCATCCCCATGCCATATTGAGTTGGTCTTGTCTGAGAAGGAAGAGCCTGTTAAGAAAGAGGTGATTTGATGGTTGTTACTGTGGAATTGATGGATTTTAAATGTTGAAAGGTATAAGGAGTTAGTAATTAGCTTTGGTTACCTGAAACCTTCTTCGTTCTTGCAGGCCGAGACCCAGTTGGCAAAGAGCAAATCAAAGAAATCGTCAGCTCTGCGCAGTGGTGCTTCATCGTGAGTTCCATTGGTTCAATCCGAATACATGGAGTACTACTACCAGATTTTTCTCGTCTTTGTCCTGAGGAGTTTTACTGCTTTAGATATAGCATTAAATGTTATGTTGACAATTTTTGAATGCTTGTTGTCTTTCAATTTATGTTTAGCTCAATGTCATTGAGGATTTTGTCTTTGTCAAAGATTTTACTTCTGCGTTACCTTATGGAGCAACTGATGTGTTTTCCGATCCCCATATTCCCTTTCATTTTCTTTCGTCGATATAATATGTATCACGTTTATGAGTTTCTTTTGTAACTACTCGTGTTCAATCAGACCATTGATGCTACGAAACAAGATGGCATCGTACTATGGTCGGGGCAGACATGCCTCATCTTATGAACTTATTGCCTTCTTCACTTTAAATAATATTAGGTTTGAACATAGTTAATTCCTCAAATCATGGTCTGAATACTATATACGTTCTGTAAGTTTGCAACTTATATAAGTTTAGAATTGTATGCTGTAATGCAAATAATACAAAGCTAGTAAGAGAATAAATTCATGAACTCGAAGGGGCTGCCTACTTAAAGAGTTAATTAACTAGTAATGGTAAAACAGTAGAAGCGTCTCAGCTCAGGTCGTATACAAAAATTTACATCAAGAAACGTTATCAGCCTTTGGAAAAGCATCTCCGGCCTGAGAAACCATCTTCGGTGCCTTTTCCGATGTATAACAAGCCGCCGACCCTACCAATTATTCATTTGCCATTTTTTTTTTTTTCCCCCTTTTTAAACTCTACCATTTAATGAATTTAGCTTTTCTTTTCCTCTATAGGTTTGGAGGAAATTAATACATAATTCACTAACTTCTTAAGACTCCGAAGAGTTTGCTCCCACCAAAAAAAAAAAAAAAGGNGTAGAAAGACTTACTTGTCACTTGACTATTAACTTAATATATACATATTCATCAATTCTGGGCTCTAACCAAAACCGAAAGGCCCTCCTCCCATTCTCTCCGTCCTGTATCGTCCCGGTTTCAGAGTTGAGAGCTCTTATCTT
Organism: Parasponia andersonii; assembly: GCA_002914805.1. Taxonomy (NCBI): domain Eukaryota; kingdom Viridiplantae; phylum Streptophyta; class Magnoliopsida; order Rosales; family Cannabaceae; genus Trema; species Trema andersonii. Next base: position 198,997 of record JXTB01000243.1, on the reverse strand, counting down.
TGTATTCTTGTAAGGTAAGGTACTCAATAATCATCTCTATTTCTTAGATCTCCATCAGTTTGCAGTCAACTATAGGTTATAAATGTATGATTTCTGGTCCATGAGGTTCGATTCACTGTAATTTCTTTGAGATTTCAGCATTATTTCGTTAATTTGATTAATTAATTAAACGAACGAAAAGATCAACGCACGAGCAAATTTTGGATCCGTTACATCCGTATATCTATTTCGGGGCTTGGTTCCCGATAATAATGAAAAGGTTTGGATTAAATTAATCTCCAATCGCGATTGCTGATCTAGGGTTTGGTTATTCGGTTCTATAATTTCATTTTATTTAAAACTTGTCAGAATTATGGATTGGCAAGGGCAAAAGCTAGCGGAGCAACTGATGCAGATTCTGCTATTAGCTTCTGCAGTGGTGGGATTTGGGGCTGGTTATGTGTTGGGTTCGTTCCAGATGATGATTCTCATATACGCAGGTGGTGTGGTCCTCACCACATTGGTCACCATCCCCAATTGGCCCTTCTTCAATCGCCACCCTCTCAAGTGGTTGGACCCGAGCGAGGCCGAGAAGCACCCGAAGCCGCAGCCGCAGCCGCAGCCGCAACAGCCTGTGAGTTCCAAGAAGAAACCCTCTAAGAAATAGTTACTAGCTAGGTCAGTTTGACTGATCTTTAATAATACTGAAATTTATCGTTTGCTTAGAGTTTTCAATCCTTGATTTCTGATATCCGTGTTCTAGACATGTCAATTCAATGGATTTTATTACTTACTACATTGTACTCTTAAATTTGAAAATTTTCAGCCTTTAGACATAGACTTCAGGCAAACTTTTCTGCTGGTTTCAGTTTGTTTTTTTTTTTTTTTTTTTTTCAATTGCTTTCAATGCGATATGCTGCTTTACCTCTTTGAAGCAAATTTTGGGTTGTGGTTTTTGTCTGTAAAGTGTCGCTTCGCGAATTTGTTTGGTGGGAAAATATCAAATGTATGGAGGTCCTGGGAAACTTCATTTAAGATCGTGCGTAACGGCGGACCAAGGGAACTTAACTATCATTAGCTTAGAACAGATTCTTTGTTGAAGAGAACATCCTTGTAGTTGGCATATGGTTTTTGTATTACCAATTCATACTTCCCAAAAGGCAAATTCAGCAAGAGCTCCTCCTCCTCTATGTAGCTGGAGTAGAGGTTTTCTTGTTAAGTTCCTTTTTTCAGAATCCCAGTAGTGAGACGGGCATGGTTGCATTTTATCTTTAGAGCAGAAAACAGGCTGTTCCATGTTTAACGAGAAGGTTACTTTTCTGGTCGCAGTATATATGTTTCATACAAGAAAATGGATAAAAGATTATCAGCTTCTTATAGATAGTAGCATGATTATATACACGGGTCTGAGAGAGAGAGAGTAAAGCATACGAAATAGGCTCCCCTTTGCCATAAAAGAAACTAGAAGCTTAAGCTAAGAAAGTATCCAGTTTTTGGGATACCTCCCCGGCATGATTAATAAGTTACGGCAAGTATTCTCTATTTGTCAAAGGCAAGTCCATAAAATCAAATGTAGGACCATATGGTTAGAGAAGCAGAAGCATCCACACGCTAGTCAGCAAAAAAATCGAAGCTACTCAGCAGTCGCCAAAGGTCTCACCATTTCACGCCATCTTTAAAATAAATGAGCATTCATTATTTATCTTTACATTACAGCATACATAACTAAAATGCTACAGTTGAAACCGCATTATAGTCATCATTCAAATGCACACGCAGGAGCACTAGGACATGGAATTCAAGTGTGCTTAATATGAAGCACAGAATGACAGAATGGACGATTTTCAAAATCAGCTTTTTCGTGTTGGATACACTGCAAAAGAGAAATGTGGAGATTTGTTTACATTACACCAGAAAAAAGAGTATACGGCAAATCGGTTTAGAACAGTTGTCTTTATGGATCAAGGTCAGGTTAACGTTCGTCTCTGCAAACAAAACAGGGTCGCATCAGCTATGTACAATGCTTGACCAACACACAACTACCGGTCTTCATTCCCAACTGCTCTTTTTATTGAATCATTCTCCTCGTCTAGTAAGCCGTCATTGTCCTCCAGCTCATCTAACTCATCAAGTATTGACTGGTTAAGCCTCTTACGAGATTGTCTCCTATGCTTCTTGAGTTCCAACCGTGGTTCTGCTTGTTGAACTCCCTTGTCTCCCACCTTGTACCTGAGGAAGATGCGATACAAATGAGAATATGGGTAATTCGTTTAATTAAACGTATAATCTATTGAAGATACAACAAATCAAAATCCCTTTCTTTTCCCTTAAAAGAAGAAAGAGATATCAATTGATGAATTTTTTGTTCTCTAAAGAATTAGAAGTGTTATATAAGTTCGTCATGTTATACCAGATCCAAATATTAATTCACTGTGTAAATTGAAAATACCTTACATCACCCTCTTTTTTGGTTCCAAATGTCCTTAACTGAAATTCCTCCCTGATTCTTATCTCATCGAGAAGTTGAAAATAGAATGGATATCTTTCCCAATCGCTTTTGACAACACAGCCGGGTTCACCAAGATGTAGGCAATCATTGAAAGAGCATTTTGCAGTGTCGCTGTCATTTTTCATTTTCTGTATCTGAAGAAAGACAGCCCAGTCAGTTGAAACACGTGGGCAAAAATACCAAGCTAAGCAGACGATGCAAAAGAAACCAGAGGGATAAATGAAGTTTATAACAAGATGTGGAGTTATTATTATTATTATTTTTTTTTTTTTAAAAAAAAGGGAGCAGACCTCTGGGAAAGCTTGTGCTAGAGACTGCTTTGTAACTTTCAATAAGCTAGGCTGGTTAAATCCTGGAGTATCAGCAAGATAACCCCCTCCGGATAACGGAAGTAGAGAAACATTGCGAGTAGTATGCTTCCCCCTGCCACTTCTTGTTGAAACTTCCCCAACACGCTGCTCCTCTAACCATTTGCTGCCTAAAATCTGAAGAAGAGAAAAAAGTAAACGAAGAAACAGGGGATTGAGATGTTACCATTTGCATATGCAAACAATATGAATAAAAAGAGGATCAGAAGGAGATCATACTCACGGTGTCAAACCAATTATCTTCTGCGGCATCTGAAGCACGCTGATTGTTTCTTAAAGCATTGATCAGACTGGACTTTCCAACTCCACTAGGACCCACAATTACACTTGTTTGGTCTCTTAAAATGAATGCAAGGGAATCAAGTCCATATTTGGATTCAACACTGCAAAAGATTGGTTCATATCCCCAGCTTCGTAGTCTAGACTTCCATGAAACCATTGTCTGCATATTCCACCAAATGCGACCATATTCAAAAATTATTACTACCCGATAAGTACGAAAGCGAGTGATATAAATTTACATGTTACAACAAGAAATAGAAGGCAACATTAGACACATTTTTCCTGATATAATCCTTGGAGTTAAGATCAAATGTAAAGTACTAGCCCATGCACTCAATCTCCGAATAAACATTATTGGATTCAAAGAAAATACGAACAAAGTTTTAAACGGATTCAAAAACCCCATATAATGGAACGGAACGGCTCAACGTTTCAGTTGTAGCACTACTTTTAGGCACTCTTTTTCCATTCTGATATGATTCTTCTTCTTATGTTTTCCTAATGGGAATCGAGATTCTTTATTAAGCTAAATTGTCAAACTGCAAACCAGATATACAAACAGGGCGCCTCGCCTATCTTCCATTTTGATTCAAGGGATTAAATTGTAATAAACCTGCCTTGTTTACGACAAAACTTATCTAAGAATCAATTTGAAACTTCTTCCAGCAGAATCAACCAACTAAAGATTCAGCTAATCTTCATATACACTATTGTCAAAAGCAGTAAATTCACCATAACTAATCCTCAATTTCTGACACAACTTAAAACCGATCCACTCTAATCAAAATTCCTAACCAAAAGCAAGAATAGTAGCAGTGTAATTTGAGTAACTGACACAATCGAAATACTGACTGACCTCTTCATCAACGAGCTCCGACTTATTCAAAGCGAGGGTGAGCGGAATCCCAGTCGACTCGGCCTCAACCAAAAACCTGGTTAGCGCAAAGGGCTCGATCTTCGGCTGGTCCATCGAGAAAAGCACAAGCAAATGGTCCACATTGGCCACGGGAGGGTCAAGGATCTCGGAGCTTCTCTGGAACACATTCTCGATCATGCCCCTCCCGTCCACCCAATCAATGGACCCAACCACGACCTTGTCCCCAACCAGAACCCTCCTCCTTATCTTCTTCAACACGGCCTTGACCACGCATAGCAGCTCCACTCCGATCCTTCTAGAAGAATCGTCGTCCGTACGCTCGTCGGGGCTTCGGGAAGGCTCTTCCGATTGGACTATGACGCGCATGAAGTTGGCCTGGGCGGCGGCGACGGTGCCGACGGCTTGGGTTTCGGAGAGCGGAGGCTTGTCCTGAGGGGAGAGTACTGGGGCGAGTGAGGAGTAGTCCTTGAAGGTCTGTTTGGCTCTGAGGAGTTTCCTGTTTGGTTGCTGGAGCTGCTTCCTCGAGACGCTGTTTGGGTTGTGTTGCTGTTTGGCTGCGGCGATTGAGAGGCATCGGATTCGACGGAGGACGTTGTGCAGGGTCGGAAGTGAGGTGGTCCGGTTACAGAACATGGAAATCGAAGAAATCGGCATCTTTTTCTTTATTTTTTTATTTATTTATTTATTTTTTTAATGAAGAAGATGAATTTTGGTGTGAGGGATTTCGGTTAGGGACTCTTTAGTTCTAGGGGTGAAGAAGTGGAGTAATTTGGTTTATTGACAGAGGCGTTAAATGGAGTAACGAAGTCGTTTTATCCATTTCTTTTCTGTTGTTAAGACTTAAAGCAAAGACCCCTGCTGCTGGCATCGTGTAGATGACTATGAATCGCCGCACCAAAAACGACGACGTCTAAGTAACTGAACAAAAGACAAACTCGTGGTAGTATTCTCACTTTCTTTTTTTTTTTTTTTTTTTCCTTCTTCTTTTAAGAGTTAATTGGGAAAAAATAAAACAAAAATAAAAATACCCTCATATTTGACGTCTTTGCATTATAAATCTTAAGTTTTGATTTTTAAAATATATATATATATATATACTTTTACGTCATAGAATTCCAAAAATTTGTACTCACCATCTCTATTTTGCTTACTTTATTTTAGTCCAAAAAATATTTCTTTATAAATATTTTTTTTTGAAAACAAGAATAATATAATTTAAGTTTGGATTTGTAATTTTTTTATGGAATAATTTATCAAAATATGAGCAGAGAATACAATTTTTTTGAATTTCAAAATATAGATGTATTTTTTTCGTAAAAATTAAAACTTAAAATTTATATTGCAAAAATGTCAAATTTTATGATTTTTTTTTTTTTTTACAGTTAACCTTAATTTGATTTTGGAATTTTGTGAAGGAATTGGATCTTTGTTGACTTCATCCACGCTTTTGGTTTTGGTCAAGATATAATTTGTGAGATTGTAGATAAATTTTGGCTCAAATTTTTTCAAGCGAATAATCAGGATCCTAACTAAGTAGGTGAAGCTTTTCTTTACAATAGGAGCTAGATCGAGTGAATTACTAGTAGATAAATGAAAAATGGTAATATAAACTAAAATTCTAAATTGTTTATGCATGTTGATTTTCAATTAGAGATGAGGTTTACCCACAAAATTATCCATCTTACATACAGGATATTCATGTTTGGTTCTAATGCAAAAACTATTCACTAAACTTATTTAAGTTTATTCGCTAGACAAAAGAAAGTGTCTTTGTTGACAATTAACAGCCAGTTTTCTCTTATAATTTTTATCGTTCTTTTTTTCTTTTTTCTTTTTTTTTGTAAGACCGTAATTTCGTAAGTCGGATTGAAAATATAATTCCATATGTGTTTATACGAACGTAAAATTTATAAGACACAATTCAATATATTTTGCCGACCCAGTTAGTTATTATAAGTATTCTTACGTTTTATTTCAAGAACAAAATGTTCGTGACACATCCTAAATTGAGTCTATGAATCTTTATTTTCCTTGCAGTTGATTGGTTTCAGATGAATTGAGTAATATACTTGTTCTTATAATTAAATTTGAAACTTGATTGATAATTTTCTATTTAGAATATTGTTTTATTGCTGTTGATGGAGGTTTTATCAACAATAAATTTAG
>JXTB01000243.1:127746-191532 GCA_002914805.1 Parasponia andersonii | reverse complement strand
GACCACACACTCCCCCTCACGGACTCGCTTCCTTTTCTGAGGCAGTCCTCAAATGTGGCGTGCATCTCCCACTCCATCCGTATATAAAATCAATCGTTGATTACTATGGGGTCGTCCCTTTTCAATTGACCCCTAATTCCTATAGATATATGGTAGGTTTGTATATATTATACCATAAACTAGGTTTAGAAACCCCTTCACCTGAAGAATTTGCTTGGTTCTACCAAGTAAAATCAAATTCGTCAGATCTCGGTTTCTTCTATGCGAGCAAATGGTCGAATCAAGCAATAAAAATGATCTATGGGGTTCGCAATAATATGGGAAAATGGAAAAATCTATTTTTTCATTTTGACTATGCAGCTAATGGCTTCTTTCAGAATTCCGGTAGGTAGTCTTCCAATTTATTGCCTTGTTTATATATTTATTCTTATACTGATCGCATTCCAATGTCATCGCAGATAATAGGGATCGACCCGGACTCTCCAGGGATCAGCTCGCAAGAGTATATAAGATCAACGACCTTCCAGTTGAAGAATTTAACTAAAAGGTACTAGGCACAACGAAGAACCTGGTCGCTTGCGGTCTGATTCCGAAGGGTGCCGCGTTCCCAGACCCCCCAGTTCTCTCTTCCAGGCCATCGAGCTCGAAGAAGAAGCCAAGGAAGAGGACGGACTTAGGTGCCTCATCCTCCAGGATCAGAAAAAGAAAGGCACCGGTTATACCTCCACGCTCAGAGCCTTCATCTCCAGAGACTATGTCACCACCAGCTCCTCAACCAGCTCCACAAGAAGAAGGTAATCACATGCTCATTCTAATTATCTTTATATTATGTTTCCTCGCTCACTAACATATTCTGTATAGAGATGGTCATTGGTAGCGGTCTGCGAGCACCTCCTTCAACTCTCGGGTCAATGGCAAAAACCAAAACACCCGAGAGTACTCCGCCATCAAAAGGGAAGGAGAAGGTCGACTGCTCGAAGAAGAGAAAAGTCGCCTTCGAGGACGTCCCAGCGAGCTCGCCCCCTCCACAACCATCTCAGCCAACGAGCACTCCTGAACCCCCTACCGAGGCTGCCACCTCTTCGGACCCGACCTTGGCAGATAAAGGCGACGAGCTCTTCGCACTCCTCAACTAATTACCAGAGAAGGTTGGTATGAGCGCAGCCTTTATCGACCGCTTCACATCTGAAGAAGGTTGGGAGCGAATGAAGCGACGTTCTGCCAAGGTCGCTTTCGGATCTGCAATGAGGATGCTGGCCAATGTAAGCTTCTCAATCTTCTCTTCACGAATACTCTTTTGATGTTAACTTTGAGATTTATATATTTTTTTTTTTAGACTGCGGCTACTACTGTCCTGATGCACGATCCAGTTCTCGAATACTTAGAGAAAGCTGAGAAAGTCGATGAGATAACTCAAGCATTCAAGAACTCGGAAAAGGCTCAGGAGGAGGAGAGAACGGCCTTCCGTTCAGAAAAGCAGCAGATGTTCGAGGACCTGGCCAAGGAGAGACTCGCCAAGAAAAATCTCGAGGAGAAAGTCAAAGAGCTTGAGAAGGTCATTTCTGAGTATCCGAACCGTATGAGAGAAGCGACCACCGAAGTAATAACCGAGTTGAAGTAATAGCCGAAGAAGTATTATTGAAAATTAATGAAGAAGAAATAATGGGCTGTTGAAGATATTATGAAGAATTATTGATAATAACGACGAAGCTGTTCAGTATTCCAGGCATGCTCGACCTTTTGTCCACCGAGGCGAGCTAAATTATATGTTCCAGGTCGAATGACATTATCAATAACATAAGAACCTTCCCAAGAAGGACCAAACACACCAGCACCATGCTCTCTATTATTAGGTAGAACTCGTCGAAGGACAAGATCTCCAACTTCAAAATGTCTACCCTTGACTTTGGAATTATAATATCGAGCAGTGCGCCGTTGGTATGATGCAATTCGGAGCTGAGATTGTTCACGCCGCTCTTCTAAAAGATCGAGTTCAACTCTCAGCAATACATCATTCTGTTTTTGCTCATAAATAGATCGCCGCAGGGAACCCGCATCAATTTCAACAGGAATCATCGTTTCATATCCATAAGTCAAGGAGAATGGACTCTCTTCTGTAGTAGTTCGTTGTGTGGTGCGATAAGCCCATAACACTTCTGGAAGTACTTCTGGCCAAGCTCCTTTATGCTCCTCTAGCTTTGTCTTTATATTTTGCTTGAGTATTTTGTTTATCGCTTCGACCTGCCCATTGGTCTGTGGATGAACAACAGCGGAGAAGCTCTTTTTGATGCCCAAGTTATTGCAGAAGTCACGGAACTCGTCACAATCGAATTGCTTTCCATTATCAGAAATTATGGTATGTGGTATACCATAACGACAGATTATAGATTTGTAAACGAAATCTATCATTTTCTTTGCGGAGATGGTGCTCAAGGCTTCGGCTTCTGCCCATTTTGTAAAGTAATCGACTGCGACCACCACATACTTTAAACCACCTTGCGCTAATGGAAGCATCCCAATAATATCAATTTCCCACACAGCAAATGGCCATGGACTAGTCATTGAAGTTAAAGGAACATGTGGTTTTCTAGGAATAGTCGCAAACCGTTGACATTTATCACATTTCCTAGCAAATTTCAATGTATCCTTCTTCATAGTTGGCCAAAAGTACCCTTGTCGAAGAATCTTATTTGCGAGCGCCTGCCCCCCAGAATGATTTCCACATATTCCTTCGTGAATTTCTCTCATAATATAACGCACTCTATTATCATTCACGCATAATAATAATGGCGAGCAATATCACGATATCTTCACCGGAGAATAGTCCCAACACGGATGGAATTCATTTGCAAAACACTCAAGACGTAGAAATTCAGCATTCAAATATTGGTTGTGGTAAGAAAAAAAGTATATTCAAGCTATTGACAAATATATATGTGTGTATATATGTATATGTATATTCTCGTTTAAAATATTGGGTTTTGAGGGACTGGCAATCAACAACTGTGAGGGCCTACATGGTGCATTGCGCACTTTGAGTCTCAGCAAACTATAGTTCATGTCTCTAAAGTTCTTTAAACGGTAAACTGTCAGTAAACTAACTTTTGAAAGGAAGCAGAGACATAATACAAAAAATAACCAACTTTCCCTCAGTGGGCCTTTCAGCAGGCTCAAGAATATAACTCATATGAGCAAACAAATATACTAACCTCTTCCGATAAAGTTGCTCATCCTGGATGATATAGCGAGCTGCTTTCATGCGAAGCCATTTTGCATCGTCTTTATTTTCAGGGAGATCGTCGTTTTGAATATATCGTATTATGGGGTCCATCCACGATGGTTCCTCATCGACTGGCATAATTACTTGAGGTTCGACCTTGATGCTTGGTGAGATAAGAAATTCAATAGGAACTACTTTCAATAATTCTGCATCCTTCGTCGAAGCGAGCTTAGCGAGTGCATCTGCCCGGGTGTTTTTAATACGAGGAAGAAGCTGTATGTCATAAGTGTCGAACATTAAGAACAACTGCTGCACCTTCTTCAAATAGGCCATCATTCTTTCTCCTCTCGCTTGATAATCACCCTTAACCTGACAGACGACCAGCTGGGAGTCGCTATACACCTCGATTACTTCGACCTTCATTTCTTGTGCGAGCTTTAGCCCAGCTATCAGTGCTTCGTATTCGGCCTCATTATTCGACGCTGGGAATTTGAAGCGAAGTGCATAATGAATATTATGCCCTTCAGGACTGATTAAATCTATGCCCGCACCTGCTCCATTCTCATTTGATGACCCGTCAACATAAAGCTTCCACAACTTTGTATCCAATATATATGTTTGTATCCAATATATATGTGTGTATATATGTATATGTATATGTATATTATCGGTCGATCTGGATACAAACCGACTTAGAGCAGCTATTCTTCCCGCTAGGCTTTGCATATCTCTGGGTTTACGAGGAGATTGCATATCAATCAACGCTTGTATCTTTTGAGGATTTGCTTCGATCCCTCGCTGGTTGACCATAAAACCCAGAAATTTTCCAGATCCTACTCCGAATGCATACTTCTGGGGATTTAGCTTCATCTGGTATCTCCGGAGAATTTTGAACATAAGGTGCTTGATGTGATCTTCAGCTTTCTCCGACTTGACTAGCATATCATCGACGTATACCTCCATTGTCTTGCCAATTTGTTTTGCAAACATCATATTGACAAGAAGTTGGTAGGACGCTCCCGCATTGATAAGTCCGAATGGCATCTTTTTATAGTAGTATAACCCTCGATCAGTGATGAACGAGGTGTGTTCTTCATCCAGCTCGTACATGGGGAGTTGGTTGTATCCTGAATACGTATCCATGAAGCTTAAAAGTTCATGTCCCGACGTCGCATCTACAAGCTGATCAATTCTCGGAAGAGGGAAGCTGTCTTTAGGACACGCCTTGTTGAGATCGGTGAAATCAATACAAGTCCTCCACATCCCATTGGGCTTTTTCACCAAGACCGGATTTGCAAGCCAGTCAGGGTAAAAAGACTCTCTTATGAACCCAATTTCGAGCAATTTCTCCACCTCTTCCTTTAACACGACGTAGCGTTCTGGATTCATGGCCCTTCTCTTTTGTCGTATAGGCTTTTTTGACGGATCTATGTTAAGACGGTAGGATATGATCCTTGAATCAATCCCTACCATATCCGAATGCTGCCATGCAAAGACATCCAAATTAGACTTCAGAAAAGCGATCAATGGAGCTCGTACAGGTCCTTGAACCTCTGTTCCAATCTTCAAAGTCCTGGAAGAAAGATCGAATGATAAATCTTCCAGGTCTTCAATGGGTCCAGTTCTGACTTCGTCAATTTCTCGAGGATCGAAGTCTTCACTGGTTGTTTCGATTGATACTTTCACTGATGATTCGACTGACGCTTTATCTGACGATCCGACTGGAGCTTTGCTCGCTACCTCAGCAGACATTTTATCCGCTGCAACGACTGACGCTTCATCCGCTGCCACGACTGACGCTTCATCCACGGCTGACGCTTCATCTGCTGTCACGACTGACGCTTCGATCGCTTCTTCTGGTAGGTGGACCATCATTGTGCGGGACATCATATCCTTTGCTGCGAGTTTCAGCGAGTTGTTATAGCAAGTCCTCGCATCATACTGATTTCCTCGCACCTCGCCTACCCCATGTTGGGTCGGGAACTTCATTGTTAGATGATAGATCGAGGTGACAGCTCGAAGTTCCCTTAATGTTGGTCTTCCTAGCACAGCGTTGAAGGCAGATGGGAAATCTACCACCAAAAATTGGGTCATTATCGATGAAACTCTTGGAAAGGTACCAACGCTGACCATCAGTTCAATCATGCCCATAGGAATCAGGCTGTCACCAGTAAAACCATAGAGTGGAGTGGCGGCAAGCTTCAGGTCGCTCTCATTCAACCCTATCTTTTTGAAGGCATCGAAGTATAAGATGTCCACAGCACTTCCGTTGTCGACCAATACTCGCCACAACTATGTACTTCCACAGTTAATTTTTACAACCAGCGCATCATTATGCGGATAATGGACTTCCCTTGCATCTTGCTCCGTGAAGGTAATATCCATTTCCGGCACTCGTTGAAGGTTGCGTGGTCGCTGATCAAGATGTATGACGTTGGTTAACGGCTGCTGTCGAGCTTCTCGCACATATCTATCCTGTGCTTGCTTGGAATCTCCTCCAACATGCGGTCCTCCAAAAATAGTTCGCACCTCACGTTGAATTTCTGGAGGTCGCTGTTGGTCTTCTTCTCGTCTTTCGTTGCTCTGCCTGGTATACTACCGTAACCGTCCCTCTCTAATTAGCCTTTCAATTTCATCTTTCAGGGCAAAGCAATTATTAGCATGCCCAATATCATTATGATATCGGCAAAACTTGTTGGGGTCGCGCTTTGTCCTGTCCCGCTTCATTGGTTCTGGTTGTCGGAATCGCTCCTTCTGGTTTGTGACCGCATAGATATAATCTATGGGCGCGTTTAATTCAGTGTGATTATTAAATATCATAGGAGCTTTTGAAATCTCCTGCCTTTTAGGTCTAGGATGATTCTCATTTGTCTGTTCATTATCCTCTTGTTTTTCTTATTACCGCTGTTATTGGTAATGACCGCATCTTTAGCCGAATCTATCCTTCCTCCTTTTTTAGTCTTCTGGAGATTCTCGCGTGAAGATTCTAACCTCAGATGCCGACCAACTCTTCGGTAGAAATCTTCGAGAGTTCTACACTCTCGCTCAAGCAATTCCTCCCAGAGTTTTGTTTCTGGTCGCACTCCAGCCATCATAAGAGTAAGAACTCCTCCTTCAGGTGGATTGTTGACCTTCGCTAGCTCTGAAGTGAACCGATTGAGATAAGACCGTAGAGTCTCCTCTGGACCTTGCCGGATTGCAGACAAACTAACAAGCGGAACAGTGAAATTCTTTGCGGCCTGAAACTGTCTTAAGAACGCCGTCTGTAATTGTTGCCAGGATGAAATTGAACTGGATTTAAGTCCTCGAAACCATTTCTTCGCTGCTCCTGAGAGTGTTACAGTGAAACATCTGCAGCGTGTATGATCACTAACCTGATGAAGTTCCATCAAGTCACTGAAGTGATCCATATGGTCCTGTGGATCAGTCTTCCCATCAAAAGTGTTAATGGTGGGAAGTCTGAATCCAGTGGGAAGGGCTGCAGCTCGATCCTCCTTGCTGAATGGCGACTGACGATACCCATCAGTGAGCTCATCGTCCCAGCCAGCAAGTGCATCTAATGCGATCTTTAAATTGTGAACATCGACGTTCAGAGGGAAAGCATCATTCCTTGCTGGCGGTAAAAGCGACCTTCGTTCGTTATCCTGTTTCCTGGTGGGTTGATCAAGTAGAGTCTTCTGCGACCTATGAGAGGAATCCAGTGACATAGTGCGACGAGACTGGCTTTGGTCGTTGTGATGCGATACAGATCGATCATGATCACGTCGTCGCTCCAAATACTGTCTTAAGTCTGCAGGATCTTGTCTTGACTCCCTGCTGATTCTTTCGAAGACGCTTCTCGATGGTCGTCCTTGTTTGCTGCTCAAGCGATCCTGGCTATTGGTGGATTTACGAGAAGGTTGTATATGATCACGATTCGTACTTGAACTCTCCGTACCAGATTTCAGAGGTACGTTTGCGACCTTTCCCCTTGGAGGTGCGATCTTCATGACACTCTTGCTGAGTTCTTGGCTGGTCGCGTCTTCTCGTCTCTAGGATCTATATTCCTTTCTCAGGTAATTGAGCAGGACGTTCTTTGGGACGTTCATGTTGTGGTGGAGTCACCATCTGCCCTTCAGCAAGTCGTCGCAGGGTGTCATTGATCTGGTTAGTGACTTGCTGAAGGTTCACGAGCGTTTCCTCCATATGATCCTGTCTCTGGGAAAGGTTCTCTGTTACTGTCATAGTAGACTGATCCGGAGCAGGGGCTGCCTATGTGGCAGCGGTACTTTGAGGTTGGTTTTGGCTAGTTCCGGTGACTCTGGTAGTGTTTCTAGTGTTTGCCATTATTGAAAAAGTGAAATTTGACAAATTTCTCTGCCGGAATAGCCCTCCTTCTAGCACCAATTGTTGATGGAGGTTTTATCAACAATAAATTTAGAAAAAATTAAGAGATGTGGCTTGTGCTAATTGAGTTAATAATCAAAGCAAATAAAGAGAGAGAGAATTTTATAGTGGTTCAGCCCCGAAAAAGATGAGCCTATGTCCACTGTTTTTTTCACTATTTTATGAAGAATTACGAACACTCAAGGTTACAATGTCTCGTTTGGAAATTGGAAAGACTGAAAAGTTATTGGAATACTCAAAACTTTATTCTCTTCGGAACATTGAGTCTCATTTATATAGGTAAAGGTAACCCTATGTCCCTAGGATCCTAATTGTATAAACGGGTAACTATACAATTGGGTAACGTAAATTAAGTAACAACATAATTGGATAACCATTCAAAACGGATAACTAGTTGATCATAAATAGGAGACTTATGTTTCACTTTCCTTGTAGGTTTCCTGTTTGACATAGCATATACTTGTTTCCCTTTTCTTTCGGAAGAGGTCACCCACCACTTATACAGAAAGAGACGCACATACTTATGCAAAAAGAGACTACACGGAGAAGGTCGCACATAACCATCACGGAGGAGGTCGCATATAACCTGAAGAGGTCACATATAACCATCACGGAGGAGGTCGAACTTAACCCTTATGCGACCTTAGGATTTTAGACCGCACAACAATTGCATATAAATTAACTGAATGTTTTTTTTTTTAGGGAAATTGAATGTTTTGAAATAGGTAAACAAATGATTAATAAAACAAAATTTAGTAGTTAGAATTACGCTTAATTTTTCAATTAATGAGTCTAAGCCAAAAATTTAGGCTATGTTTGGTATAGAGAAAAGAAAGTAGAAGGAAAAGAATTCTTCCATTATTGTTTGATATGTAAGAAGGAAAGAAAATTAGTATATTTTAAAATAATTGATTTATTTTTTATTAAAATTTTAAAAGTAATATAAAATGTTAATTTCGTAAATTCACTTTAAAACATGAGTAAAAAAATTTTCTTCCTCTTTTTTCATTATTTTTTGGAGGAAAATATTTGAGTGGATCCATCACTTTTTTCCCTTCTACCAAACAAACTAAATTTTTATTCCCCTCTACTTTTTCATCAAAACTTTTTTTTCCTCTCTCTTTTCTTTCCTACCAAACATAGCAAGAGGCCAAATCATTTATTATTAGTAATGGGAAACTTTAATTAGAAGGAATCAAATTGTTTTTTTTTTTTTTAAATATGACTTTACTAATGATCACCACTTACTACAAATTTAAAAGAAAATAACACATACATAGTACTAAGGCTTGAATCATTGACCTCCCAAGTACACAACCATAAAACCTTAGACCAATTACTAGCTCAATTTATAATCAAATTGGTTTACAGTTTATAGTAAATCAAATTAGTTTCTTGGTTTCTAGTAACTAAAAATATTTAGAAAAATATCATTGCATGTCGTATGAAAAAATAATTATATAAGGAATATCATATTTTTCGTGTTATTTTTGAAAACACACGTATGAGACTGTGTGTCCAAATCCCAAATAGTATATGGATAAGCCTTTGGTCATTTGATTTGGGCTAAGGCCTCGCTATGAAGCCATTATTTTTGAAAAAAATAATAGTGAAAATTTGATCTTTTATAGTAATTTAAAAAAAATTTTAAAATCCTAGATTTTGAAATTGTTTAAAAAATTATGGATTTTAATTAGAAAACTATTATTTTTAAAAATATTTAGAATAATATTTTTTTTATTAATTGAATAGATACTTGAAGTAACCGATCTAGTTTACCTAAGGTAATTTAATCGGTTATTTCAAATAACTAGATTTATTACCACATGTAACTTAATTAGTTATTTTGAGTATTATTGAAAAATACTAATTTTGAAGAAAATGTTATATTTTTCTAAATATTTATTGAGTTTTATTTTTTGAAAAAAATTTAAAAAAATATACTTTTTTAAATCAATTCAGGATTTTTTGAAAAATTTAACTCATCCATTATTTTTTAATTTTTGGTACTTTGGCCTATATTTTTGTCAGAATCCCAAAAAATACCATTCAGTGAGGGTCTAAGTAGCCTAATGTTAATTTGTAAGATACAACTAATAATTTGTAAGAAACTATTTTCTTTGGTATAGATTACAACTAATTATTTGTAAGATACTATTTTCTTTGTTATAATTTATACCACGAGTAATACTAGAGACAGATAAATATACACACAAAAATTGACACATAAAAATGTGTTACTGATCTTAACCACTCAAATTTTAAAGTATGTCTCACCATAAATATTAGTGATTCAAAACATATCTCATATCATTGTGTGTAAAATACGTGTATCTTTAATATTACTCTTTATACCACTATTTCTTTCCAAGAAATTAGATTTTAGATCGTGAGTAATCCTCACCTACCTCAATTTAAGATGAAAAGTCTATCCCGTTGAAAATGGCAACTAACAGAGTATTAAAAAAAAGTGATGTTAATTTTGATTTATGTTTCTTGTAAAGTGGTAATTTGCTACTAATAAGTAATAGCAAAATTTGGAGCCGGTAATATACAATTATACAAGTTGTACAGAAATGGCAGCGTCGTAGCACGTACTCTTTTGGGATTTCCGTATGATGAAACCATTATCCATTTTTTCGCACTATAGATTCTGTATCTCCTCACTTTACGCAACAGTTTATGTCTCATGATCAGAATCAAACATTCCACCTAATAGGTACATTTCGCAGTAAACAATACATCTTCGTCCTATTAGAATATCTCACCCGCAATTGCTACGCAACCATCCAGATCTTTACAAATCAATTGAACAAATAATATTATTATTGTTTTTTTTAATTGGTTATAACATTATTATTCTATCATCTTATAAATACAGTAATATTATCATTACGAGTATTCTCCTCGGTTCAGAAATTTTCCCCGTTCCATTGCAATCCTTCCTAAACAATTTTTTTTTTTTCAAAAAAAAACATTGTTCAATTTATCTAATGTAACATATTCTATATATATTTGGTTGGGCCCACTCCATTTCATCTCACCTGCTAAATTCAAATCTAACGGTGAGTATTTTGTGACCTCATGATGAGAGAAATATTTATATCCTAGGTTAGAAGTATCCCTCCCTCATTTAAACTATAATATATTTAGCTCGTTGTCTTTCTAATTTTTTCCTAGATTTTTGGTTCTTAGTCCTCGTTTTCATATAGTTATTCTACCAAAGTTAGTAAAAAATTTATTATGGATGTAAAAATTCAACTTAACTAATTTATTGTTGTTTGTGGTAATTTAAATAAAATTATAACAAAAAATAACAAAATCGTTAAGAATTTTCGAGTTAATGTCGCTCCTGATTTTTTCACTAAATGGGCTCATGCAAGATCTGGATCGTGTAGCCTTGGGGAGGCATCCCTAATGTGGTGTCACATTTATCTCTTTTTAATATTTCTTGTTGTTTCTCGAAAAAAAAAAAAAAAACCCTCACAACCCATATTTTTAATTTAGGACTAAACTGTGGGAAAAAAAAATAAAATGTCAAATGAAGCTTAACTTAAGGAACAATCTTTGCTTTGCAACAAAGAATAGAAGTGCAATTTACCTTATTATCATTTGTTCGAGTCTTTAATCAAATACTTATGAAGTCAATCCTATCTTGTTTCATAGACAGAATGTTTGCGCTAAGGGTGAACAATGGGCAAATTGAGCGGTTTTATTTTTATGCAGTTTCTTAAAATCTTAAACCACAATTATTCAATTGTTTGGCAAATCATACGGATTATTAGTGAGCGGTAAAGCGGTCTTTGGGAAGTTACACAGTTAAAGACCTAAAATAAAGTTTTTTTAAAAAATTATTTACAAAGTTTTCAACTACATTACAAAAGAAATTACATTTGAAGACATATAATATCAACAATACTAATTTGCCCAAAACGATATTCGTAACTAATAATATTTCATTTCTCATCTAACAAGTCTTTGCACCATAAACTATACCAAGCTATCCTCATAGTCAATCCCTTAACAAACTCAATTATTAAAAATCATAATGCATGCAACTCCGTAAATAAAATCTAACAAATAAAGCACAAAATTAAATCACTGAGAATTATAAATCCTAAATGCCAATTCTCTTCCAAAGTAATAAGCAATTATGCAAAATAAATAAATTATATGTAGTTAAAAAGAATTAAAAGAAAAATAATCATAATTGACAATAACAAAGAATCACTATTAAATGAGTAATGATTTATCTTATATAATTTGAAGTTATATGTGGCGAAGTTCAAGGAAGAAAATGAGCCATAGAAGTTGTTCTAGTTTCTAAAAACAATATTACATTAGTAAGATTCTATTACAAAGATTACAAATAATATTTAGACGCGTATTAGTAACGTGACTCACGTGTGAAAATAAATTTTTATTCCTTTTTTTTTTCGGACAGTATGGTTTGAAAATGTCACAGAAAAATGAAAACCATAACTGTCTGTTTCTTTAGGCAGTTTCAAACCATACTGCCCATTTATAGCGGTTTTATTTTTTAGCAGTTTTTTTGTGAGTAATGTTCAGCCGATTGGGCGAAATTTGGGCGGATTGGTTTTTTCTATTCACCCCTAATTTACGCAACTTAATGTACATTAGACTTTCATTCCTTATATAGCCCATTCATTATCTAACCCATTTCATATGATTGCTTATGAAAGTTTATTTGCTATAAGATCAACCTCTTTGAAATTCTAGGGTCATTTGGCAATAGAAAAAGCCCCCAAACCAGTTGATAGGGATTATTAATAAGTGATTCTTACTAATTCAAAGTCATTAAGAATTTGGCAAATTGAAAAAAAAAAATATCTTTGCCTCTTCAGCGTTGCAAAAGTCAGATTAACAACAAACCTCAAATTTGCAAAGCCTTAAGCGATTCCTACAAAGTATTTAACTGCCAAGTGGTTCATATGAAGGACTAATTAGGCGAAGAAGGACTTTGACGTGAGTGGACACGTAATCATGTCTCCTGCTCTCGTTGTACCAATTTTTATATTACCATAGAATGTTTACCCCTTAAAAGCAAATGCAACCATTCAACTTTAGATACTTGTTTTGTTAATTGGACGGTTGCTGTGAGGTCTCATTTTCAAACTTGCAGAAATTACCTCATAATTCTTAAAACACTTTCCCAATAAAACACGAAGAATATGATTAGTACTTTACTTATTTACATTTAAATAAATAGATATGTCGAAAGTCCCTAGTCCCTCGCTAGGTGAACCTGTGAGTAGACATCCATGTCATGCTAGTATCAGCTACCGAATACGACTATTATCATTCCATTTGCAGTCTTAAAAGTTATGAATAAAAAATTATTTTATTTACGATCCCTAAAATCATCTCAATTAGTTAACACAATAAAAATTAAATGGAGAGCACGAGAATACCGCTAATTCTTTTTTTTTTTCTTAAAAGAAAATGTCAAATTTTATTGCGTTAATTTTCGAATTCCTCCCTCACATTCTAAAAAGAATAAAGTTTAATGAGCATGATTAAGAATGATCAATGAAGTGAAGTTGACGTCTCAAAATAAGTAATTGTCAGTTAGATTTGAGATATTCGCCACTATAATCACTGGCCCACAAGCTCTATTAATCTTGTTCGAATGACAGCTGTGGTAAGGAAATCTCCGCCGCTATGTGCTAACCCAAGCCAGACTTTGCCATTTAATATTTGCTAAGTGGCAGCATAACGCAGTAGGTGTGATGCTTTAATATTTGTTATAGTCGGTGAGTGATCCACGCTCCCTAGTCTCTTCATTATAAGTCCATTATATACAATTCTATACATACATATTTTATATATATATATATATATATATATTATTCCCCAATTCTAAGTTCTGCCTTCTGTCTATTATAATTACCTTTCCCCACTCCCATTTCCAGTTACTCTTCGAGGAAAAGTCAAGTTTAAGACAAGACCACCTCGTTTGTTTCTTTATTTATTTTTTACAGTGGAAGACCACACTTTACAAATAATGATAGTTATAATAATAAATAATAAATACAGCTGCAACTAAGATGGGAAAGTTATCAATAAGAGAAAAAAGAAAAAAATTTCTTAAGCTTACTTGAGAATATGGAATACGTTAGCCTACATGAGAACAAACCACCCTTAAATGTTTATGTAAAAGTTTTTGATGGGAAGTGTTTATGGAAGAAGAGTTTTGATGATACAACAAATCAAATGTCAACATGGGTTATTTTTTTAAAAAGGGCCTTTTAATATTAAAAAAAAACTCCGAAATAAATTAATAAAATTAACATTTAACTCAATTTTTTGATGCAAAACTCCTTAAAATCTCTAATGTTAGTTCTATTAAAAAGGAAATGTGCTTTTGTTAGATTTCTTTTGTTAGATTTCTTTTGTGATTAAGTCCTCGTTATTTTATTTATAGTTTTCAAGTCATTATTTTTACATTTTTGTTCAATGTTAAATACTTTTAATCTTTTTTATCCAATACTGACATTAATAAGTAGTTGCCCAAAATGTGCTCTCATTAGGGGTAAGTTTGTAAACAAAGGAAAATTATTATTTAAAAAAAATAGTTATGTTTCGCTCAAGACAAATGTAATAAATTGAAAAACTTTAAATGATTCCAATATGAATCTACTTTAGTCTAAGTATTAATATAAATATATAAGAGAGATATTTGAATATATTGCCAAATTTATAGGGATGTACATTGCCAATTTTATGTTTTCTCATTCCAATTTTATAGAACATATATAACCAAAATTTTATATAGTTCTAATATAGATCTAATTTAGTTCAAGTATTCATATATATATATATATATATATATATATATATATATATATATATATATATATATATCACGCCCCACACTCGAGGACATGTGTCCCATACTCATAAGACAAAGTCCTGTAGGCATACAAGACATCTTTCTATAAATCAATATAATTAATAATATTGAGTCTCCAAAAAATACTAATGTGCAACATAAAATCTAATAACTTTTATAAAGTCTCTAAATATTCAAATTAAATACTATATAATAGACATTATAATCCAATAAATTCAAGATGATCAACTTTTTGATTCTTTACATTTTCTTAATCAAGATGAATAAATTATTCTCTTCGGACTATGCACTTCAATTACTACTAAATAAGCTATTTTTTAGTTATATCTCTTGACTGACGGTCTTTAAAACCTGAGAGGGAAAAATAAAATGTTGAGCTAAAAGTCCAGTAAATAACCTATAACCTTATCTAGCTTGATCAAACATATGTAAACCAAAATTATTAACAAATATTTTTCATAATAAATTTAATTTCAGAAATCAATACTTTCGAAAATATTGAAACAAAGTCATTTAATAAATAATTTAACAAAAATAAGTAATAAGTTTACAAATATATTTTTTCGAATCATTTTTTAGTCAATAATAATTTCAATTATACTTCTTTCTAGTTTTTGGTGACTATGGCTACACTTAACCCTTGTGTATTGTGACACCCTAAGTCCCACATCATGTATGTTCTAAAAAGATCATGAGTATTTAAATAGTAGTTCGTGAGCTCAAAAATACTTTCAAGCTAGCATTTTTGGGTGAGACCCAGTGTGTTACATTTGGTATTAGAGTCGACCTAGTCCATACCTGTGTGAGCCTTGGAAGGCTGCCACCAGTCGAAATTATAGTGAATATAGACCCTGCCCATAAGAGTTATATGTAGGCTATTGAATACGAAATCCCTAGCGATGACGCTATGCCCTTAATAAGGGGAGATTGTAACACCCCAAGTCCCACATCGGGTATTATCTGAAAAGATCATGGGTATTTAAGCAGTAGTCCGTGAGCCTAAAAGTATCTTCAAGCTAATATTTTTGAGTGAGACTCATTGGTGTTACAATATGAATGAGAGGTATATGAATATTTTGACCAAAATAAACCCATATTGAAACATATAAATTTTTTCAATTCCTTCTCTCCGTATTGAACAAAAATCATAACCTAACTTTCTTAAAAATAACAATAATAATAATAATAATTTTCTTTTATTTTTCAATTTTATTCCTCAAATGAGCACGTTTTGGGTTAATGCTAATTAACGACAGTTTTGGATAGAAAATATTGAAAGGAATTAGACGAGAAACAAAAATATAAGAATGATAGCATAAAAGCCACAAGTAAAAGAATTAGGATTTAATTGTAAAAAAATAATAGAAATACAATTCTTTTTTAATAGAACTAATATTAGGAGACTTAGGGGATTGTGCTCCAAAAAATTGAGTTTATGGTTAAGTTTACTAAATTGTTATGAATTCATGGAGCTTTTATATTATAAAGCCAAAAAAATGTCCACATTAGATTTTTTTTTTTTTGACAATTTGGATGAGAGATTTGAGCATAATACCTCAGCATTGGAGATGAATATAGGTACCATCTTATCAAACTTACAACCACTCAATATATAGAAATGTGGAATTATACTATTACGAAAGTCAATTAGAAAATAATAATTGTTGAAGTTAGGAAAAGTGAAAATAAAGCTAGAGCCATAGGCTCACAAATAAGATCCTAAGGTTTTTGTTTGGTACAATGAAAAATGAAGAGGAAATAAAATGTGGTAGGAAAATGTAGATATAAAATGAGAAAAAAAATATTTGGTAGGAGACAAAAGAGGAAGGAAGGAAAAAGTGGATGAAAAAAATTGAGGTGTTAGATATCTAAAACTCCTTCTTTCGGAGGGAATGTGGATATGAAAATTATGTTAGTTATGCTTATATTTGGTAAGAAGGAAAGAAAATGAGAAGAAAGAGAGAAAAAATAATGAAAGAAAAATATACATTATGGAAAGGAAAATCCTTTTTCTCTTTGTTGTTTAGCATGTATGAAAGAAATGATATGGTGAAATTATAATTTTACCTTTCGAATTATATTAATTTGTTTTAAAATTGGGGGTAAAAGTGTAACTTTATATTCATTGTAAGTATATCATTTTTCCTTCCATCCTTTCTCTAGTTTAAAGAGACTGAGAAGTAGTAGGACCTATAATCTTTTTTTTTTTTTTTTGTTTTTTCTCTTCTTAACCCCTACATTTTTTGTTTTTTCATTTTTCTTTCACTTTTCTCTCTACCTTCTTCTTCTTCTTTTTTTTTTTTTTTTCCCCTCTTTCCACTTTACCATTTCATGCCAAGTAATAATATAAACTAGTTTTCTTTCCTCCCTTTATACCAAATAATTATAAATGAAAGATCATTTCCTTTCTATTTTACATATTTTCTCCCCATCATTTTCATTTATTCTCTCCTATTGTTTGTCTTGTATACACAGTGTAACATAAATGTATATTAAAAATGTTTTTTACGTTGTGTTTTTTCCTTTGTAAAAAATGTAACATAAATGTTAAAAATGAATGTTTGTGTTCGGTAGAAGACGGGAAAATAGAGGAAAAAAACCAAGTTACATATTCTCGAAAATGAATGTAGATATAAAGGAAAATACTATTCATTTGTTATGTTTAAAATGAATGTAGATATAAAGGAAAATACTATTCATTTGTTATGTTTTGTATAAGAGGAGTGAGAAAATTCATCTAATTATCGAGAATTTTAAATTAGAATGACTTAAAATAATTGGCTGGTCTATTTCTCAAAAATTATTTTATACAAAAAGATAGTATTACTCCAAATTTATCTACTAATTCCCTCACTTATCTTTCTTATCATATTTTTTCACTTCTCCTTGTATACTAAGGTAAATTATAAAAAAAAATACTTTGAAATTTGACTGTTTTGCAATTTAAATTATAAAATTAAGGCTTTACAAAATAATATTCTGAGATTAAGAATTTATAAAATCAATACCCTAAGTTGATTTTTTGAATAATTTTATATAGTAAAAAATAATAATATTTTCAAAATTAAATAGAATAATAAACACTAATATAGTTTTAATTGATAATATTATTATTTTTTTGTTACTAAAATTAATCAAATTAATAAAAATTATTAATATTATTTTTAGAGTTCAACTCACTATTTTTTTGCAACTCATCTTTCGTCCCAAATACAAACTTAAGAAGATTTCGTAGGAAAATCAGTGTATGAGCAGATATACACCAACCTATTCAAAAAAATAAAATAAAATAAAAATATAAAGCATAGTTAGGAGACGCGTTTCAGTGGATCACAACAGGAGAGGTGCTCCCATCAGGCACATACGCCCCTCCTTTCCATGAAAATTCGAAATGGAGACCCATCCAAGCTGCCCTGCCCATTACGGGCAGGATAAAGCATCTGATCAGTGATCCCTGCACTCATTCTCCTACCCCAACATGCCCAGTGGGTCCCACTACTAAGTGAGATCCAATGATTCACCCGCCATCAAATTCGACCCGACTAAAGTCGTATCCAATTGACCCAAACGCCAACGACCTCCGCAGGTGACAGCAGTCACCACCACCAATTCCACCACAAAATCAATAGACAACGATGAGTCCACTCCACGACCTTATCCACCTTCAACAAATTGGCAACTAAATTTCGATGGTAATTTCTTTTAATAAAAAATATAACTTGGATATTTAATTAGTGATTTTTTTGAATGAGACTTTTTTTTTTTCTTTTTGTTTTGTAGGCGTTGAATAAGAGTGATTTAAACCTTGAACTTTTCGCAAATTTAGCTTAATTAATAATCATATGCAATTTAATGAAAATTAGTGATTTATGCCACCGTAGGTTCGTCACCAGTAAAAAAAAAAAAGAAATAAAAGAAATGGTCCTTTTAGGATATGTTCGCCAGAGTTGAGGCCACGAAAGTCCACCCAATCCCAAGTCCAAGATCGAAGGAATCATAACTAACCAAACACATGGCCAAGTTTGGAAAGTGGTAAACTATAAGTTGTGGCTTCCACTGGTTGTAACTTGTCATATATTATTCAAAACAAAAAGAATTGACTATCAAATAAATAAGACTCCATATGTTATTTTTTGTGGAACTCTTTTTTTACAAAACACAGAATGACTTGTCGATTCAGAATGTTCGAACCGAGTATCTTCTAGAAATGGTTTAATTTGTGTTTAGGATTTTTGGACTTGCAAGATTCTGGTTTATGAACATGACCAGTACTGGCTTAGGTACCAGTCATTTTAAAGATCCTTATTTTTGGCTGAGAAAGTTCCCCCTCCGTAGCTTGAGATATACTATGAACTTATGTGACCGAAATTTGTTGGGCTATTTGGTGCTCAAAAACTTGTATGACTTAGCAACAGAAAAAAAGATAGCTATGAATATATTGATCCCATAATTGATGGCGAAAGTTGTGTTGCTATGTGGGGCGGGTGAAAACTATGCCGTTTGATTAGAAAACTTCGCATCTACTAGACTTTAATTGAAAATATCTCAAGCAAAATAGGGAGGGAAAAAAAAACAAGAGAGTAAAGGCTAATATAACAAATTGTTCTCGTTTGAAACTAATAATTTCTTAAAAGTCAAATTTTAGATTTTTTTTATTTACCTCGTTTCATCATCATTTTTGGTTATTTTTATCATTATATCATTTTATTACATTTTTATCATTATTTATGCTCTGCCTGATTTCACGTTTGTTATATAGCTGATTCAAAATAGTTGGTCATTTGTTTTAAACACCACCTTTTTCGAAAAAGCTCAAAACCGAAGTAGGTGTCTGTTTGACCCATGGCCACCACGTGTAAAAAGAAAAAATCCAACAGAAAACCAAAAGTGATAATCAAACTCACCCAAGTCTAATCCATGCTCTACGTACTAATTAATGATCTAAATCAAAATCATCGATCTATTAATCCAAAATCTGCGGTCCAGATTGAGTGTGCAGAGAATCACACCATACGAAGAATCTCACCTATAATATTCTTGTCAGAGTTGGTGACTCGAATCCTATTTGCGCTGATCTGAAAATTTCGCGGTGTGACATATGTGATATTTTTGTAATTGGAAGAAATTTTGAGATCTGGTGGAAGCAGAGGGATCGAGTCGATAGGCCCGATCCCGAAGCCCACCATTGATCTCGTTGGGAATGCGGGACTCTGCCCTACGGTATGGACATATTTTATTAGACCGTTTTGTCCGTACAGTTTTCGTCCGTACACATATATATTTTAGAGTTTTTGAGATTATATATATTTTAAGATCAGTCGTGTAAAACATATATATTCTGTACCTTATTTTCGACATAATGAAATTTCTTCCTCTACCAATAATTTTTTCCCGATGAAAACTTTTCACTTAAATCTATGTATTCTTATTTTTCATCCGTTTTTGTCAAAATTATAGTTTAATAATTCTTAACAAATCTCCGCTCCCTCTCTCTCCATATATATATATATATAAAATATTTTACCCTTTATTTCGGGGAGCACAACCATAGTACTCCTTTATTTTTTAGCACTCTTTCCTTACCGGTTGGGCGGAAATATCACTCTGACGTGGTCATGCTCTGGAAGGTTTATCCTCTTATTTCTTCCCTTTCCCTTCCTACTCTTTCGCCGCTCTTATAAATTCTCATTATTCCATCTCACGCCTTCCTCACTCTCTTCAAACATTATCCTCTCCGCTTAGAAGAAGAACAAGCTTTGTGGATAAAAGGATAAACTTAAAATCCCTATTTTTCGGGTAAATATTTTTACTTTCCCTTTTTAACTTTTCCATTTATTTATTTATTTTTAATTTATTTTCTCTGATCGGATTTCGGGATCGTAGATTTTGGCATGAGATCTATCAACATTTCCAAAATAGATTCAGCCCCTTTTTTTCTTTGTTATTTTCTGTACTTTGGAAATGAGATAATTCTTACATGAGTTTTCTTTATTGGATTTTGTTATTGATACTGCTTGAGCTAAACAAGTAACAAAGAATGTAGATTCTTTGAATTTCTGTATTTTGATATTACAAATCTTGAACAGGTAGCTGTAAATTCTTGGACATTGGTTAATCGTTTTGTGTTGCTGGAGATTTCAAATCTGATTTTTTTGGATCTTTGATTTTCTTTAATCAAATTCCTCTACATAAACAAGCAGATGAAGCTCTTTGTGGAGTTTCGATTGTGGACTGTCTTATCTTTGACTTGATTAAAATTTGTATTGTCATAACATAATTTGACTTTGCAAAGCTTATATTGAAGGTCCACCATTTTTGGGTCTATCATTTTATGAACATTTTAATCATACCCGATCTGCTTTAATTAGCTCTTATTATGTGGTTTTGGACTGAAGAGTCTATGATTTTCTTGTCCTAATGTCTGAATTTTTTAACTGAGGTTTTGAAAATAACTGGTCTCTGAAAACATAGTCAAATTTGTTCTATTGATTTTGTGGATGACTCCTGCTATTTGTATAAGGATCGATTATTATTCCGTTAGCTCCAAAATGAAATTCTGGTAATCCACGAGTTGACCTTATTCTTTTTATGGTATATGATGATATAGGTAAAGACAAACTTCAAGAACATGGAAGTTACCGGAGGCTAAAACCTGCTTGGTTATATGGCAGTGATCGGTATGACTTTTTAAACCTCTCAAAGTCCATTGCTACCGATGAATTTATGCTGTTTTTCGTGTTTAGAATGTTATTTATGTACTGTGATTTCTTTTTAGATATTTGGCAAATGTTTGGAGGGAGATACAGTACTAAAGGTTCACCAAGTAATCTGCATAAAAGAGCGGGCAGCAACTATTCTAAGAGCAGAACCTCTGGTATGGAATTTGAATCAGACCGGAGAAAACACAAGAAGTCATTGGCATTTACCGCTGAAGTTATCCGTTCTGCAACATTTTTTATGCCTTGGTCGTGTAGAATCCCTATTGGTGATGGATATCATGAATTTCTTTAATCAAAATTCCGAATATAAAATCATTATTTCACCCACTGAGTAGTTATTCTGATCAAGGACAAGGAATCATCTACTCATCAATCTACCTGTTGATCTAATTAGCTGCTCGGTCTAGACAATGCCAGGTTTTGTGAGTGAAAGTAAGAGATTTAAAGAACCAATAATGAGTTTATCTGATTCACTCAAAGAGGATACTTCAATTTGCTCGAAAAGTTATCCTTGTTTGACTTCTCAACTGCTAGATGATTTTGACAGCCCCATTCTACCTGGGCTTCCTGATGACGTGGCAAAACATTGCCTTGCGCTTGTACCTCGTGCCAACTTCCCAGCTATGGGTGGTGTGTGCAAGAAATGGAGGTCATTTATTCAAAGCAAAGAATTTATCACTGTGCGGAAATTAGCTGGAGTACTTGAGGAGTGGCTCTATATCTTAACTATGGGTACCAAAGGAAAGCAGAGCCATTGGGAGGTTTTGGATTGCATGGGGCAGAAAAACCGCATTCTTCCTGCCATGCCTGGTTTAGCTAAATCTGGGTTTGGGGTGGTCGTTCTAAATGGAAAGCTTCTTGTTATGGCAGGTTATTCAGTGATCAACAGAGTTTTCTTTGCATCACCAGATGTTTATCAATATGACTCTTGCCTCAACAGGTTTGTCTTCCTTCGTTTGTCATGCTTTGGAGTTGTTCTCTTCTCTGGAGTCCATCTATACTCAATGAGTTAAAGGCTATAATTTGATAAGTAATTTGATATAGGGACCAATAAAATAAATGAGGGGAGAGCAAGTCCTCTGTCCTGATTTCTTCATAGTTTTATTTCAACGATTTATGGTGGTGAAAATCAGTAAAAACAGGTTACCAAGAGTTAGCAACAAATTTTGTCTCTCCAACTAGTAAAATTATTCACGATGATGGTTACCCCAAAATATAATGATTTATCTTAATCAGTTCTATCTAAATTATCTCGTTTAATACAATTGAAGAGTTTGTGTGTTTGAACACTAGTGTCCTCAATACATAAATAGTTTTAAATGGCTTCCGAGTAGTTTGACCGTATCATTCACCTCCAACGTGATGAACTCACGTGAACTACATAATTGTGTTAAAAGGGAAAGTAACCATCTGTTTTGCATCTTGTAGCGCGCAGATTTATCTCATATATTGTTGTGGTATCTACCTATGTTATCTTTAACATTCTGCTTTTCTCTTCTTAAAATATGCATCTATAAGTTTATGAATGCCTGGCAATTGTATCACTTTGCCTCTTTTTGCTACAACTGTTTTGGCCTGTGGAATGCATTGTTGTAGTTTTATCATTTTACATAAAATGTGTTTTCCAGTCCTGAAAGAGTAAGAAGGGTTCCTTTGCTAATTTTGAGTCACATTGTTTTATTTTGCAGCTGGAGCAAATTAGCAGACATGAACGTTGCTCGATATGACTTTGCTTCTGCTGAAGTTAATGGAAAAGTTTATGTGGTTGGAGGCTATGGAATGGACGGCAATAGTCTATCTAGTGCTGAGGTGTACAACCCTGAGACCAACACATGGACCATCATAGAGTCTCTTCGCCGTCCGAGGTGGGGTTGCTTTGCTTGTGGATTTGAGGGAAAGCTGTATGTCATGGGGGGAAGGTCAAGCTTCACCATTGGAAATTCAAAGTTCGTGGATGTCTACAATCCTGAGAGGCACAGTTGGTGTGAGATGAAGAATGGCTGTGTCATGGTGACTGCACATGCGGTGGTGGGGAAGAACCTGTTCTGTATGGAGTGGAAGAACCAGCGAAAACTTGCTATTTTTAATCCAATCAACAATTCATGGAAGGTGGTGCAGGTCCCATTAACAGGGAGCGCTAGTATTGGTTTTCGATTTGGAATATTGGATGGGAAACTCTTACTGTTCTCATTAGAGGAAGAACCTAGTTATCAGACTCTGTTGTATGATCCCAATGCAGCCCCTGGATCGGAATGGCAGACTTCTGAGATTAGGCCTTCCAGTTCATGCTTGTGCTGTGTTACAATCAAGGCCTGAAAAGCCTTGCCTGCAAGTTGAGGACCTTTCTTTAAATGTCCAGAATTACAATCTTCTGTTTGCTGAACCTCGTAAATAGACTGGATATTAACTGTTTATTGTACCGTGATGTTAAATACTTGTCGCATTTCAGTTTACTTTTGTTACGTAATCTGGTTGTGTGGATGCTTTATGGAGACATTTCTTGGTTTTGATTATCGATTGTATTGACTATCTTGTGTTGGACTACTGGGTTTGGTATGATAACCCAAAGAGAGCATTGTTACTTTTCAGGTTTGACTTTTTTTTTTGGGAAATTGAAATGCATGGTAGTAGTTTTGATTTTTTTAAGAGTGATATGAAAAATGAATATTTTAGTAGTGATTTAGTATCTTGTGATCCACATAATTTGTGATTATTGATTATTCTTAGAAAAATCATAATTTTATATAGTCGCAAATTACGTTACTCATTGTGGTAAAAATTATGATACTACTAGAAATGTTAATTTGAAAAAAAATTACAAAAAAGTCAGCAAATTACGTTACTGGTAAAAATTATTAATTTGAAAAAAAATTACAAAAAAGTCAGCAAATTACGTTTATGATACTATTAGAAATGTTAATTTGAAAAAAAATTACAAAAAAGTCATTTTGTTCCAAAGTAGTAGCATCTGTCAATTTCCCAATTTTTTTCTTCCTCCATTACACTTCCAGTGAGCCCGGTTCAGCTAGAAAATACTACAGGATCATTATGGCAAGGACAACATAATCTTTTATTATTTGGTGCTTCATAACAAAGTGATTTAGGGGTTTTGAAACTGGGTCAAGCAGAAAATAAATTGCAACAGCATTCTTGTACCCTCATATCAGTGAATGAGAAACTGGCCTACATTATTACACTAGTACAGTGGGGATTTGGCCTATGTATTTAATTTTGCAACAGTATTATTTCTTATACTCATGTCCAAATTACTTAAATTGTGAAAATGCAAGGACAGTATTATACGTCTCAACATTCTATTTTAGTTTCTTCATTATAACTAATCATAAGGAGTTCCAATTTGTAAGCCTTATTTACATATAAACATTATAATATTTTATCAAACGTTTCCTGAATTAAAAAAAGGTATTTATCGTATGTATTCTCTTTTTACTATGAAAATTATTCCCCAATTAATTAACCATTTCCATTTAAATTATGAAAAAATATCCCATATGAAAAAAAAAAGAAGTGTTGCTGTGCAGGACTAATTTGGGCCAAAATGAATTTTTCGTGTATATATATATATATTTTTAAAAATGATATTTTAGAAGTATAAAGGGCAAGAACTTCTTAACTATAAAAAAGTCTTAAATAATTGTTTTTTCATGATGAAGAATTTTTTGATAATCTTAAAAATGTCATTTTTAGAAAAATACACAAAAGAAGTCATTTAACCTATGTTAGTCCTATCTATGTCATTTTCTCTTTCGTACCCAAGCCCCAATTAGCGAGCTCACTTTAGGCAGCCCAATAAAAAGCCCAAAAATGACAACAAACTAAGATCAGTCGAATCTCAAAGACTCAAACAGCGCCTCCTCCCGCTTGAAAACTTGGAAGTGCCAAGGGTTTCACTTTTCCATTCTCTGCGAACCACGTCAACATCCACCATGTTTGGCACTCCATCTTCTGCCCCGGCCTTCGGGGCTCCATCCTCAACCCCAGCCTTCGGAACTCCGTCCTCAACCCCAGCCTTCGGGACTCCGTCTTCAACCCCGGCATTCGGCGCGCCATCTTCAACCCCAGCCTTCGGCGCGCCGTCTTCAACACCGGCTTTCGGCGCGCCGTCTTTATCTCCGGCCTTCGGCGCGCCGTCGTCGGCCCCGGCCTTCGGAACTCCGTCATCGACTCCGGCCTTCGGAACTCCGTCGACGCCAGCATTCGCCACTAGCGGCTTCGGCTCGTTTCTATCGACTCCGTTCTCCTCCCAGATTCAAGGGCAGCAGACTCCATTGTTTCAGCAGCAGACGCCGTCTTCGGCCGGAGGTTTTGGCTTTCACACTCCGTTCGCCACGCCTCAGTCCACTCTGTTTCCGAGCTCGCAATTGACTACTCAAATGGCTCCGGTCGCTCCTATCCCCTTCTCTCTCGCTGATCGCGATATTCAAGTAAGTACTGTCTTTATTTTTGCTCTCGAAACCCAAGACCTAGTTTTCAATTTGGTTTGTTTCTATATATTTGATATGTGATTTGTTATTGGTTTTGTTAACTAGGCAATTGTTGAGGCCTACAAGGACGAGCCTGGAAACCCTAAATATGTCTTTAAGGTCCCTATTAAAAATCCCTCTTTGATATATATATGTATATGTATATATTTCAATAGCTTCAAGCGTGTTGATTACCAATTATGTTTTCCATTCTTTGTTTTGAACGTTAGTGCGAGGCTTCAATTGTTATGTTGATATTTGCAGCATTTGTTGTTTAGTGTTACCGATCCGCAGTTTAGGGTGAAGCCTGCCGGTGTATCAGATGTGAGTTTATTCTTTTTCGGTTCGTTTTTCGTGGTAGCTAGCATTATTATTATTTTTTAATTTTTTATACTGTCATTGTTTATATTCCTTTTTCCGACTAAATCCGGAGAATAGTTTGCTATGTCAGATCATGTGGGCAGAGGCTATGGGGAAGCTTGAGGGTATGGAAAGTACAGACCGAGAACGGTTGTGGCCTCAGCTTGTTCATGGTTTTAAGGATCTTTCGCTACGCCTAAAGGTATTTTTGTTAGTCTAATGCAGGTAGAGGTATTACTTTACGTGCCCTTTGCATTGTTTTTCTTGTTGATTTGGTAAACTTAACCAGACTTAAAACGTGCTTTTTTGAATGACCTAACAAAATTTTCTTAATTTTTCTGTTAGTTATGGTTAATTATCTCAAAATAACTGTACATTTTATTATAAGTTCGATAGGGAACTTTGATCGTACCTATCTTGCACATTTTATTGGTTTTTGGAATGTAATGTCTTTGTGCCTTCACTTAATTTGATTGTGTCTGGAAACAAAATAAAGTTGATTGACTTACAATTTCCATCATTAAGATTTTCTCTTCATTGTCTCTTAACTAATGTGTTTAATTTCTTTCTAAACTTTCCTAATTTTCCAAGACATGTTATTGTAATGTACAAATTATGTTATCAAATTGAAATTCCCATATCTCTACATATTGATACACATATGTATGTACATGCTATATATGTTTTGTAACAATATCTGTATATATAGATGCATACAAGTGTGGATATGCTAATATTTTCTGCTAGTTCATCAATCTCAGAACTCAGAATTGCACTTTCTGAGACCAAGACTTAAATACACCATTTGAATGTAACTAGCTATGACTAGTAGTAAATGTTAACAGTCGTGGATATTCTTTGGGTGATATATATGCATAGATCACTCTTATTGAGAAAAGTTTATATGCATCAGATCAGAATGTATTAGCTCTAAAGATTGAGGGGAAACGCTGTTTATGGAAAAGCCATATTTGTTCTCTGGCTTCAAGCTTTTTTATTGCTTCTCTCTTTACCAGCCACATCTAAAAGAAGAATGATTAATAGCTTGAAATATATTTCACAAACAAATAAGAACTAGGACTAAGCTTATGCTACTCTTAGTAGGGTGCTGACTAATTCACTTGGTGTAATTCCCACTGATTCCAACTTTGGTTTGCAATTTTGAGTTTTGTGGGTAGCCAAGTTGCATAATTACTTACTGAGAGGTTTTGCTTTGAGAAATTTCCCATTTTCCTTTATATATTATCACTATTCGTGCGTAGCATGCCAGATTTTGATATTCTGTTTGTCTGCAGCTCCAAGATGAAGTCATTTTTTCAGATGCTGAGAGATTGCGAATGACTCAAAGCAATGTGAAGATGGTATCATCCTCTGTTTTGAAAGTGCATCTACTGCTTACTATTTGAAAAGTGTCTCATATTTTTTTTAAAAAAATTCTATGTGCAGCTTCAAAGGCATTTTCAAGCAGACACTCTACCTCGGATCCAAAGACTGAGACAGAAAGAGCAAGCGCTTCAAAGGCGCCTCATAAGGGTTGGACAATTTATGCTCTCTGTTTAAGATCGCTTTTTTTGTTTATGCCATTAGTGCATGCTTAGGTGTTTTGGATTCATTTTGATTGTTTTGTTGCAAAAGGTAATGAAAATAGTGGAGGCACTAGAGGGAAAGGGCTTTCGGCTGCCTTTAATGAAAGGGGAAGCGGAACTTGCTGAGAAATTAGCTGCAATCACTAGACAGGTAGTGTTTGTTCGTCCTTTACCTTCTTCTTTGTGTCCATGTTCTTCTCATCAGTCAATAGTAATGAAAAACATTTATATCCTTTTTTTGGTGTCTTTCTTCTTCTCATCAGTCAATATTAATTAGCAAGAGATACATTTTTCAGTTGAAAGGTTCTGGAGCAGAGCTTTCGAGAAGGGTACAAAGCCTGCTCACCATATCCCGTGTCCAAGCAAATTCTATTATTGATGGTGGTTCTGTTTATCTTCCTGGATCAACCAAAATACATGAACAGAGTCTTACTGATATGCAAGAGGTGAGACAAATATTGTTTTGTTGTTATTATTATTATTATTATTTATTTTAATGATAAATTTTGTATAGTCCACCAAACTACAGTCCGAATCTCAACATGTCCTGAGGTTTGTAATTTTTTCTAAAGTTCTCCTTTCATTCATTTCCCCATATTTCATGCTTTT
The DNA here is from genome assembly GCA_002914805.1 of Parasponia andersonii. NCBI lineage: Eukaryota > Viridiplantae > Streptophyta > Magnoliopsida > Rosales > Cannabaceae > Trema > Trema andersonii. The sequence continues at coordinate 163,294 of JXTB01000243.1, read as the reverse complement.
GTGGCAGCCTTTCACGGTTAAGTTAATAAAATAAATTGACAAAAAATAATCTCAAACTCACTCTCACACACACCCCTCTACCATTTCACCTCTTCCACCTTTCTCTCTCTCTCTCTCTCTCTCTCTCTCTCTCTCTCTCACACACACACACACACACACANCCATTTCACCTCTTCCACCTTTATATCTCTCTCTCTCTCTCTCTCTTTCTCTCTCTCTCACACACACACACACACACACACACACACACACACACACACAAACAAACAAACAAACATATGCCACTCTCAGCATTGCACACTGCCATGGCTCCCCCCTTTTTTATTCCCACAATTCTTTCTCTTCGTTCTTTTTTTGGTCTCTTATTTGTGAAGTTAAATAACTCTTACTTTATGCACTTAGGGTTTCTCTTGCCCACCCCTCTCTTTGCCTTATCTTTTAGATTTATTATTATTATTATTACTACCTTTTGTAAAAGAAAATTTTCCTTCAGAATAATGTTGTGTCAAGGAAGATGAGAGAGTCTTAGGAAAAGGATAGGGGGAGAGATACGGATAAAGGGATTTTTACTATTACTATTATTATTATTGTTATTATTATTATTATTATTTTTGTTTTGGAATTTGGAGAGAAACTATAAAATGTTCCTCAAGTGGTTGCTATGGATGCCATACGTGCATTTCTGTCTATAAAATTGATGTAAGGAGAACTTTGGTAACTATTGCACAGTTTGGTGGAATCTATAGCAGATTTTTGAAGTGTGGAATGCATGTTGAGATAACATACCATATTCGACGGTAATATATGAAAATTTTCCTTTATTTTATTTTCTTGTGGTTTATGTTTTGTTCTTCAGTTTTCTCACCAAAGTTCAAATCTATTTCTGTATTGGCGAACTGAGGCTAGCTCGATTGGTCTAGGATTCTTGGGAGTGTGTAGGAGCGGTGGTTTGAATCCTAGTTAGGCCAATTTGTAATTAAAAAAAAAATCTATTTCTGTATTGGACTATATGATAACTTGTAATTTTCTTTTTGTTTTTAAGATTTTCACAAGGTTTGAATATGTGTATATCTATAAGACTAACAATGCTGAATTAAGGTGTTGATAGACCTGTTGTCTGGTTTGATCTTGATAAATATTTTTGTGATAGTTTGTTTTGAAGTTTGCCATTTTAAATTGTCAACCCAGATATATTTTTTCATGTGATACTTTATAAGACTTGATTTTCTTGAGAAGAAAGGACTGGTGACCATGCCTCTAATCTCAGAAGCTATTTGATCTTTTACTTAATTTTATTTGGTTTCCGAATTGAAGATGTTTAGCACCATACGATCTGTGTGTTATTCTGTTATGTCCTTCATGTTAGCAATTTCTGCTAGGCTTTTCGTGTTTTGATGTCATAACTGTTTTAAGAAGCATTTGCACATTATTCGTTATCGGCAATTAATGCTGTGCATGATGTCTTCTTTTTGTGGAACAGGTCTTACAACAGCAGACAGAAGCGATTGCAAGACTTGGCAATGTTTTGAAGAGAGATATCAGGGACATGGAGATTATAATGGCAGAGGACACTGATATGATAGATGATCTCAGCTAAAGAGATGAAATTACAAATTTTTTTTCGTCTCACCTTTAATGACGATATTCAGATGTTTTTCGTGCCTTTTGAGTTAGCTAGAAGATAGGTGCCAGCCTTACTTTTACAGTGGGAATTTCGTGCCTGAGGCAGCTATTTGTTTTGTTTGCCTTTTTTCTTTCCTGAGAGAATGATTCTGCTGGTAGAGTGGTAAAGAGCCATTGGTGACCTTTGGTGGTGCCTTTGGTTTAGGTCATCCTCATGAAACCGTGCAGACTTGCGTGAGAACTTCAGAATTCAGTTGGTATGTCGGATGCATCAGGCCGTGGTGACAAATGACAATGCTAACGGTAACATGCTCTAGCTAACCGGATCTAATTATGTTGAGTTATTTTGTGACTGTCAGGGCTGGAAAAGCCCGGAGCTGTAATAGCTTGGACTGACCTGATTTAATCATGCATAGTACCATCAGATTGTATATTGTGCGATAGTATTTAGCAGCCGTAGATCTAGTACACCTCAATAGTAATAACAGCCACTAAAACTAGGCTAACTGTTATGTATAGTTGTCCATCTTACCCAATCCGGCGCAAAGATTAGTAGCTTTTGACGTGTTGAATATGTGAACTTGAATATTGTCCACTAGGGGCCGTTGCTCGCCCGTTAAACCAATTTTATTATCTAATTAGGACGCTTAAAGACTGCTTTCTTGGATAAGACGCTAAGTCGAAGTGGCGACACCCTTCTAGTGTATACTGACCCAGCAACTGAAGAGACTTTAAATCACTTTCGTACAGTCCACACTTGCGCCCCTCCTATCTCCTATATAGGACAGCTCCAAGCAGAAGAGAATAGAGTGGAAGTTTTGTAATGAATAGAAAGATAATCTACTTTCATTAAGTTAAGGGTTTTTAAGTGTTTTACCGACAAAAGAAATAATTATTACATATATACTGTCAATTAGAACAATTAACTTCCATACTTTTTCAAAAACAGAGCGGAGAAATCGTATCAGTTTATAGAATACAAATCTAAGGTACACGTAAGATGGCCTAATGGTTGGGAGTCACTTATAATACATGCGCAGGACAAGGGTTCAAAGTCCTGACATGATGGCATTACTCTTTTTGTTTTTGTTTTTTTTTTAATCTTTGATTCTTTTTTATTCTTCTTAAACCTTTTTATATAATTCAGAAAATATTTGTTGGTCTTTTTTTTTCCCCTCCCTCATTTTGGGCTGAAAATATTACTCCATTTTTTTTCCTTCTTAACATGATGCACTATTCTTTTTTTTTTTTTGTTAATCTTTAATTTTGGAGAAACGGAATACATCTTTTTATCCTTTTTACCTTTGTTGAAATTTTTTATATAATTCAGAAAATATTGTTTGATCGTTTTATTTTATTATCATTAGAAATAAGAAACAACTAGATTATCAATGATAATTTTCTAGATTTTCATAGGTAACCAAATATTTTAACAGATAACAAGTATTTGGTAACCAACTATCTCAACAAACAATGAGTACTTGATAACTATTTAGGTTACTAGGTACGAGTAATTAATCTTGGTTATTAGTTTCCAGACCGGTGGTTAGAAACTGTTTACTAGTTACTATTAACCAATATAGTTATTAGATATAGTTACTTTAGTTACCAATAACTAATATGTTTTTTAGTGCGGGATAGATTATAGTTTCCAATTTGGTTACCAGTTTTTAATCTAGCTATTAGTTAACAATTGCAAAATTGTTCACTGGTTACTAGTTATTGTGTACGTTAAACCAACTAACTAACTATATTTAGTAATTAGTCACCAGTAACTATAACTATAACCAATAACTAGTTACCAAATTCGTGGCTAGTTACTGGTTACTCTAGTTATTAGTTATCAAATTGGGCAGTGGTTCTGGTTTCTATGGTCACTAATTTCTGTTTGGTTACTAGTTTCTTTGGTTAATATTGTGGTCAAATCAAATGGTTACCAGTTATTAATTTATTTTTCTTTGGTTAGTGTGGCCATTATTGTTAAATTAGTTTCTGATTTCTAGTTTTTATCTGGTTACCATTAATCCAATTAGTTACTAGTTTCTAGTTTCTAATTACCCGACATGATATTGGACTAATAATCAAATCTATTACCGATTTTTAAACTTTAGTTACTAGTTACCAATAACCAATTTGGTTAAGAGGTAGTAATTAGTATCTAATTTAGTTACTAATTACCAATCTGCTTATTTGTTACTTACTGGAAGATTCGTTAATGTTTACAAGTTACTATTATATTAGAAATATGCTTAACCAACTAACTATAATTAGTAACTAGCTTATATATTACTCGTTACTTTTTACTTATTACTAGTAAACATAGTAATTAATGTGATTATTAATTTTCAAACTAATGATTAGTAACTATAGTGGCTAATATAATTATTAATTTTTGAACTGGTGATTGGTTACTCTACTTTGGTAATTTTAATTACCAGTAAATACTCTTGTTAATAGTTACTAATTTAGAAATTAGTTATCCTAATTATTAGTTATCAATTTAGTTACTTCTTTCTAGTTTATTTGGTTATTAGCTTCTTTGGTTAATAACATGGTCAAAATTAAAATGATTACCAATAACTAACCTAGTTACCAATAGTAATCAGATTGGTTAGTTCCTATAATTACCAAGAAATCATTTTGGTAACTAGTTACCAGTTACATGATTGGTTATTAATAAATAATCTAGATATTAATAACCAATTTGATTATTAGTTATTGGTTATTAGTAATAAATTTCGTCATTAATTAGCAGTAACTAATTTGGTTACTAGTTACTAAATTAAACCAATCTGATTACCTAGTAAACAATTTGGTTTATGGTTTCTAGTTTGTAGTTGATGTTCTTAATTTGGTTACTAGTTTCCAATTACTCTGGTTACTTGTTATCATTCAATCTAATTTAATTACTATTAGCTAATCTAGTTACCAGTTATCAATTTATTTATTGGTTATCGATTATAAGATTATTACTAAGTTTTAGAATTTCTACTTGTTCTAATAATGCCACAATGATCAAACATAAATAAGAAGGGACCCAATGCATTATGGTATATCAAGAAAGTATGTACTTAAAAGCCAAAATCACAACATATTGGTTCCACTCTCTCTCAAAGCATGTACAGAAAATGGTATATTTTCATATAGTAAATGAACACATATTTTTATATATATCAAAAGCTCTGCTCTGTTGCTGGTGAAGAATCAAAATCTAAGCCTTTTTTTTTTTTTAGATGATCAAAATCCAAATTATTGAAATCACAATTTATAATTACTTGAATCAATACAGAATACTGTCTACTGGAAGCATCAACACAATTAAGAGTCCAAAAATTCTATTTGATTGTGCAATTTGAAAGCGTCTGAACTTGGATCTTTGATTTTCAAGAGAATAATAGTAGAGGAACTTCTCTTGCGTTTTGACAATAGAATCCTTCATTTGAGTAAGCAAATGAACCTACAACCCACCAGAAAATGTGCATTGTAATCATATTTTGACAAAGCAGTTTTCCAAATATCAAATAAGAGTAAAAGGACCAAAATGAGTGAAAAAACTATCCATTAATAGATGTTAATTAATCCCTAAAGCATTGGCCAAAACAAAGAAGACATTAAAAACAAAAGAAAGCAGCGGAAGCCTTTGAGATTGTTTCTAAGAAAGAGGCCAAAGCCTTTGAGATTGTTTCTTACTTTCAATTGCCGAAATTATTAAACTCTCAGAAAAAATAAGCAAAAGGGTACTGAATTATAAATAGCTATTAGTAACATTTACATTTTAATTACAAAAAAAATCATAAATTCAAGTGGGAATCTGAAAAGAGACATTTCGGTTGATTCTAAAATGGAGTACTAACCAACCTAATTGCGAGAAAAAGACGATTCTTACATACATTGTGAGTGAAGCACCAATCCATGTTCCATAACATGATTTATTCAGTTAACCCATAAATCTAAGGGGGAACTAATCGAGCTGGAAAAAAAAAAAACTCAATTTCTATTTACAATACCAATTATAACATTTATACAGTACAACAGTTTAGCCAAACATTGAAACACAAGAAAGAGAAAGGATAGCTCAACGTACATATCAATGTTTGCCTTCTTTGTAAATAGTGATGATGGTGCCGAATACTTTTTATAAAATCATGTCTTTTTAACGAAGAACACCCAACTCCCCACCCATTTCCCAAAAACTATACCGAAAACTATAGGTATTGTGTTAGGATACTTATGGTAATTTTTTTTTAATAAAAATAAAGAACTCTCAACTCCTATTTTATATCTTGATATTATAAGTAATATAGTACGATATCTACAATAATTTTTATTCCTCCTAATTTACCCAAAAATTATAGACATGTTTGTAAAATATCTATAATACCTACAAGGATAATCATGGTACCGATAATAAGTTTTTCAACGAGGAACATCCACTGTCTCTTCCAATTCGTGGATACCATCAGTATCTAATTCTCAGATACCACAGGTAACCTGATGCGATAATTATACTAATCTCTTAAGTTTTTGTTTCTTTTTTTCAATTTTTATTTTGCAATATTGAGCCCAGTTTTCCATTTCAAGTTTGTTTGGTACCATAAGTACATGGAAAGCAGTAACTTGGTAAGATTGAGATCAGGGCGACTGAGCTCCAGTGTTATCATCGTCACTTACGACGACCACCTCATCACGCTCGACGAGATTTGCTGCCTTTCAGCCTTGTCCGGTACACCATCCCACTTCAATTTTCTGGTATGGGAGATTAGCCGAGGTATTTAAATAGATATGGTATTTATCTAAAAACTAGAGTATGGAATTATGTAAAGGTTAAGGCACCGTATTTTTTATATTTGTTTTTAAAAGACCGTGTTATGCCTAATTTCCTCTTTAAGTTAATCTACTTTCGTGATTTATTAGATAATCAAAAGCAAAAAGACTACTCTTACAATACAATTAAAGGAAGTTCAGATTCGGCCCAACTAGCCCAGGTCAAGGCCCAGCATAGTGCTTACCTAATCATTGCTCGAGTTTGCTGCAAAAGCCTAAACTAGCATGAAGCAACCCAACTCAATATGATAGCCCATTCGGCCTAATATCCAAGCTCACCCATGAGCCCATTTCAAAACATTACCATTTCCAAGCTCGCCCATGAGCCCATTTCAAAACAGTGCCATTTCCATCCTTCATTCGGTCTAAGTTATCGATTAAGAACAAGGGGTAGGGAACGTTCATAAATACCCGTTTTCTAAACCATATTTCTATAAGTACCAGTTTTTCTTTTTATTTCATAATACCTATTTTTAAACCCGTTTTTGAAGAAATGTAGACCACTACCATTTAGACATAAAATGTAGACCACGATATACGTTTATTATATTAAATGTATACAGCGATCTATATTTCATAAATAAAAATTACATTAAAATTGACATATATTTTAAAATGTATTCCATAGGTCAAATTTATAATGAAAAATATAAAACATGGTAAACATTTACATTATAAATATATATCGTTCATATTTACATATAAAATGTGTATCTCATAAATAAAATTTACATTATAAATATGGACCGCTCTTATTTTGCGTATGAAATATAGACCATAAAACATGTACTTTTGAAAGAAAAATTGAAAATGGGTATTTATGAAAACAAGTTTTAAAAATAGGTACTAAGTGTAAATTTTTCCAAGAGGAAACTACATGGTATGCCCCTTTTTAGCACATCATGTAAGTATATAACCTTTTTAAAAGTTTTAACACACACATATATATATATATATATAATATATGGGCGTAGGTATTTATTTTTTTTAACCTATGTATAGGTATCAATTTGGCCAATAAAAATTTAGTATGCATATTTTTTTATTGTAAAAAATAAGAGAGAGAAAAGAGCATTAATGATGCACGTCTTTTCATGCACTTCATTATAGCTATTGGATCACCATTAGATGGTGATCCAACGGCTAAAAAAAAATACCTATCCATAGATAAAAAAAAATACTTATTGAATTGGCAACCTATATATATATATATCCATTTTAAAAGCTTTAAAGTTAATTTTACTAATCTACCCTTCCTTATTTCATTTTACAGTATAGCTAGTTATACGTCAGGAAAATGAAAAAGAAGAATGCGATTTGGTGAGAAACAATTTTTTTGGGAAATAAACAACTTCAGAAAGGTACTTTCTCTATGATTTTGATCGATTTTGCTTTGATTCTCTATATTTTCATTTAACTTGGTTGATTTTGTTTTCTCTCTCTCAAAATTTTTAGTGAATCAAACAAGATTTGACAATACTCTTAAGGTATCTTCTCCATATTTGATCGATCTATCTTTGATTTTTCTTATATTTTCATTTATTTTTAATGGCTACCTATTGTTTTGGCATCTCAAAATTTTCTTATATTCGACAATACATTTTCTAGAATCATTTTTAATCAATTTATTTCCAGCTATTCTGTGATCAATTTTAATACGAATTCATTTCAATTTTGAGTTTTTTTCCACATTTTGGATTTTCTTGACTAATCTTATTTGTGTTCTAATATTTTGGATTTTTTTTTTTTGCTTTCTTTTCTATATTTAAGCTAGCTATGGGTAAAATTCTAATAGTTATTTGTTATGATGGGAGGTGAGATGAAAGCAATCGTTATGTTGATAATAGGATCAAGGGTATTTGAGTTAATAAGTGTGCTAGTATATTTTCACTTTTAGAGTTACTGTATAATGAGCTTCATTTGGACTTCTACAAACAACATGCAAATTTGTTTGTGAATATGCGACTTGAGTCCTTTGAAAATAGTATTGTAGAACTTAAGAGTGATGGAGCTATTATATTGATTTTAAGTATTGCAAAAGATGACAAATAAATGAAGTTTCTATTAATTGTGCATCTAGAGGCTTTTCCCATGCATGATTTAATAGAAAAGTCAGCCTAATCTAGTAATGACTTGTTTAGATATGATGCTATGAGAATTCGGATAAATTTTGAGCATGATTCTGTTTCTGACAACCTCAATGAAGCATTCTCAAGTATTCTTAACATGGTTGAATTTGTTGAACCTTCAAAAGTGGATGATCTTAAAGAGAATTATTTGTCTTTGGGAAGGAAGAGATAAAAAAAGGCCTTGCATTTGATTGCTATTAGAAAAATTTTTGAATTCAAAACCATGAAGTCAAATGAGAGGAGGTTAATTGTCCAATGTATAAGAGTTGGTTGTGCTAGGTTTATGTGAGCATTTAAGTACAAAAGAGGTGATTTGTGACAGGTTCAAAAGTATATTGACAAACACACATGTTCATTGGATCTTGTTGTTGGTGATCACAAATAAGCCACTACCTCTATGGTAAGTGAACTCATCAAAGGGCATTTGAACCTAGGGGTTAAAAACCATGTTGATCCAAATGATATAATTGAGTAAATACGGACGAGACATAGAATCAATATTAGCTATGCTAAAGCTCGAAGGTCAGGGAACTTGCATTGTCATCAATTAGGGGATCTCCAAAGTAGTCATATGCACAAATTACCTTTTTACCTCTTTATATTGAAGAACACTAAACCAAATTATTGTCTTTATTTTTTAGAGTTCATTCACACTTCTTGTTGTTTTTTTTTGTATGTGTGTATATAATTTTCATTTTCCTTTTTTTTTTCTTCTCTATGTCTAGGCTAGATTATATATATATATTCTTTTCATTAAAATGAAATAACCTACTGGCTGTCTTTAGGTGGCATGGAAAGAAAACTTGATGCTCTGTGGTTATTGTAAATGAATAATGTACCATTGTAAATGTTTTATTTACCAAGGTGAATTATTGATATATCATGATATATCATTAAAGAATCTAAATTATTGTTTATATAATAATCGACTCGTTGTTATTTATTCATTTTCTTTTGGCTACTGATTTACTAAACAATAATATATGTAGTCCAAAATATTTTATTTACTGGTGATTTACTTCGCTTTAGGAACAATAGCAAATTATGAAACCATTGATGAAAGGGAATTCAAATACCTATTTGTCTGCTTGGATGCTTTAATCAAGCATTAAATCCATTGTCGCCCTATTATGTGTGTTGATGGTACATTTATGAAGTGTAAATACGGTGGAATACTTTTAATTACTTGTGCATTAGATGGTAATAATCCGATTTTTCTTCTAGCATATGGAGTTGGTGACTCAGAGAATGATGATTACTGGGAGTGATTTTTCAGCAACTTGAAGGGTGTAATCGGAGATCGTGAAGATGATTTTTGTGACTGATAGGCATAAAAGCATTGAAAAAGCGATCTTGAAGATTTTCCCAAATGCGCATCATGGAGTATGCATTTACCACCTTCTAAATAACTTGAAAACCCAATCCAAATTTCTTGGAAATGTTGGTTTGTTCAATCAGTGTATTTACAAACTGATTTTGAATATTTTATGCACAAGATAGAGGAAATTCAACCTGTTGTTTCTGAGTACCTTTTTAAAACAGGTTTGGAGAGATGGGCTTGGTCTCATTTTGTTAGGAAAAGGTTTAATATCATGACTTCAAATATTTCAGAGAGTTTAAATTCTGCATTAAGGTATGCTAGGGAGTTTCTTGTTACTTCTATGTTAGAGCACATTAGACAAATGTTGCAAAATTAGTTTCATCTTTGAAGGATGGTAGCTACTTACACGAAAAATGAATTAACTATACGGACAGAGGCTGAGTTATAGGACTGGTGACATGTAGCCCGAACCAAGATAGTAAGCCTTTTCTTTATTTATATTTATTTCTTTGTTAACAATAAATTATCTATTTACTTAATAGAGTGATGAAATTGGCATGACCAAACCAAACCCTCTTTCACAAACAAATGTGTTAATTGATTACATATTGTCACAATAACACTTAATTATTACTATCTATGGCAAAGTGTATATTATATGCCCATAAAAAGGAACTAGATACTAAAAAAAAGTAATGAGACCATTATCTCAATAAGCTGGCTACGATAATGCCTTTGCTTTTTTTTTCCCCCTACATTGTAAGACATGGAATTTAACCTTTCCATTTTTTATTTTTATTTAAAGTTGTGTTATATCCTTATGGGCAACCTAGTTTTGTCTGAATATTTTCTTTGTTTAATAGATCAATATTCTTTCATTTAAGGATATTAGAGTCCAGAGTGTGTACATGGTTAAGAGTCAAGACTTCCTTGTGAATGGATTTTGCTTGATAGTACTAGAGAGATCATAGGTTAAATTTTTTGTTAACAATAAATCATTTATTTACTTAATATTGGTTTTAAGTTTTTCTTCCATCTTATTACAGGTTCATACTATTGGATTTCATAAGTACCAAGTCATTGATGGTTTTGTTGAGTTTGTAGTTCACATGGCTAACAAAACTTACAGCTGCCGCAAGTGGGAGCTTGATTTGATCTCATATTCTCATGTTTGTGCTAGGATAAATAGGTCTAGAATCTTAAGCGTCGCAATGCTAATCTCGATTTTTATAGTAATGTGTCCTCATTTTTCTTTAACAAGACTCTTGTTTCGACATATGTTTGGCTTGTGCATCCTATTGGAAATAACTTTAAGTAGGAAGTACTTGATAATATTAGAGAAGCTATTATTAAGGAGCCTAATTTTAAAAAGGCCAAGGCAGGTTTACCAAAGAAGCGCATAATTAAATGTGCTAGTGAGTTCAAAAAAACTTTTCGATGTGAGTGATGTGGATGAGTTGAATATATTCGAAAGACATGCAAGAACCCTGTTCTGATAGAATTCTGCAATAGGAAACAACATAGAATACGTTCTAGTGTTTATTAGAACAATTATTTTGCTAGTTTTGTGATGAATTTGAACTTTTTCCTCTAGGTTGTGTTTGAATTTAGCAAAATGAATTGAAATTTCACTATTTATTTGTTCATGTAGTTGGGGTTCTTTTTTTAGCTTGTGATTCTGAATACTTTGAGATTCACTAGAAAATATATTTTTAAAAGAAATCTTGTTATTATCAATTCAATAAGAATAATATTGAGACTTACAGCCTAATTTTCAAAGGCTACTATCTTTGTATTTATTGCTTTTAGACATTAAATGTTCCAGCTTATTATCACAAGTAGAATCATTATCTTTTAGAGTTATGATCTTTTATTACAATAGTAAATCGAGTAAATAACAATGGTTGATATCTCTTCCAATGGATGGTACATGATGGGACTATATTTGTTGGCCAAGTTTGTTAATATTTTAATCTAATTTACGTAAATGAATAATTTACGATTATTTACCATTTATTTTTTTAGGTATATCATGTAAATAATTGATTTATAATTTTTTCAAACACATTTACTTTCTTTCTACTTTTTTTTTAAATAAATAAAACCATATTCAATTATTTTTCAATCAAATAATTGATTCATAACTTATTTACCACTATTTTAGCATAAGAGCATGGGTCTTCCAAAGTCTACTATCTCTTCATTTTATTCTAATTCAAATGAAGACAATGATTGTAAGGTTAAAAGAAAGCTTTTCTACTTTGTAAATAAATTATTTATTTATATTGCAGTGCCATTTTTCCACTTGCAAATATGAGGATGGGGACTTAGATTTTCCTTTTTGTACATTTTTAGCTGTTGATGTGATTTTGTGCTTTATGTCTTCCTTTTGTGTTTGTAACTCAGTTAGAGTGGTGAGTTATGAGCATTAAGAATTAATATTTTCGTTTACTTGGTTAAATAAGGTAGCAAATAACATATAAAGTACTCATTTACTTCATTAAACTTGTTAAAAAATGGTAAATAAGACGTAGATGATTAATTTACTTGATTAAACTTGATAAAAATAAAAGACAAATAAGTTCTAAATAGTAAATTATGAGCATCAGGAATTAATATTTTTGTTTAGTTGATTGAATAAAGTAGTAAATAACACGTATCACTCATTTACTTGATTAAACTTGTGAAAAAATGGTAAATAAGATGTGAACGATTCATTTATCTAATTAAACCTAATAATAAAAATAGACAATTAAGTTTTAAATAAGTTAGAATGGTGAGTTATGAGCATCAAGAATTAATGTTTTTGAGTTTACTTGATTAAATAAAGTGGTAAATACCACATATTCACTTGATTACACTTATTAAGAAATGGTAAATAAGATATAAATGATTTATTTACCTAATTAAACTTGATAAAAAATGGTAAACAACTTGATATGACTAATTTTCATTATTTGGACATGTTGCTTTCAAGGTTTGTCAAATAGATTTTTGATATACTTTTTAAGAATTTAATATGCTGTTACACTTTTTTACCAATTAACAAATATTTCATGTACAATTTTATGTATTCACAAATTTTACAAATATATTTGTGTTTAATTTTCTCTTTTTTTTTTAATTTATTTTTCTTTTTTTGTAAAATCTTCTTATAGGATGAATTGGCTGCACAAACAAACAAAGTAGAGGAAAGGGTAGATAACAAGCTAGTCAAAGAGATGAATGAAAAAACAAAGGAGACAAAGCAAGAGGCAAGTTGAAGAGCTGAATGAAAAAATAAAGGAAAGAGAGAAAGTGGTAAATAAAGGGAAGGAAAAAGTAGTGTTGGAATATAAAAGACATAATTTACGAGAAAGATACATTGAAACCTGAAGTTGTGAGGAAGTCATCGTTTACAACTAAGTTTGGATCAACAGTTGATGAAAACCAAAGAAAAAGAAAAAGTGTAATTGATCCAACCATGCCAAGTTTTGATCTTCACTTGACACCTTCACTATTCATCTATCCCCCTTATAACAGCTTTTAATCCATTTCCTTTAGTAATTTGTTGGCCTCTAATAACTGAAAAATATTGAACCTATCCAAGAATTTCTATAATACATGCTTTTTTATTATGACATCGAAAAGGAACCGCACAATCAGGTCCGAAGAATAAGGACAAAATTGAATGAAAGAAACAAATAAGTTATTAGATTGAAATAATTTATTTTATCATATACTGTCATAACATTTTGGTAATTATTCATTTACTATAGACTAATATAAATGAAATTTTGATTACAGAGAGAATTCATATAGTGAACATGACTCAATTAAAGAACCATATGATTTTAGTCTAGTTAGAGTAGAGTTCAAGTCATTTTTTTTTTCATCCTGTGGAAAGAAGAGAGATGACTAGTAGGATAGGTAAATGAATTGATTACCATGTTAAATTTGTTATTTATCATTCTTTTTCTGTTCTAGCATAAAGATCATCAATCACAACTATTGATTCAAGTTTTTTACTTGTTCAACATATGGACTTAGCTTTTTTTTTTTTTGAGAAAGAAATTGTGTTACAATAAGAAGTACCCACAGAAATGCATAACAGAAGATGCTTTGGTTAACTCAAGTTTCAAACGGCTTGTAAATATTTGAGAGATATGGAAACGCTTCTGTCAAAGTCGTTGTAGCTTGATTTCAGATCTTTTCTCTTCAAAAAAATTTGTCTACAGCAACAATTGTAGGATGAACATAGCATATGGAGCGATAACTTTCAATACTTTTTGCTTTTGTGCTGCTCCTCCCATGCTATCATAAACAAAATTAATATGCTTTTGAAACGAAATTTGCAAAAGAATCCAATGTTAGACCTCTTTCACAATACTTGGAATATAGACATAATCGACATCTTTCCAATGTCTTCCAAAGCCTACTATCTCTCTATTCACCATGCCAACTAAGTGGCACATAGGCTTTTCATTCCAATTCAAATTCTCCGGATCTCCCAAGTATTTATTATAATCCATTTGAAACCATGAGTCAACCAAAGCGTCTCATGTTGAACCTTACACTAACCGCACTAATCTACACTAAAGTGTCATTTACCTGCCCTGCTAGCCATTTCTCTTATTTCTATATTATTAAAAAAAATGACTTGAATGCACTTACCACACCAAAATCATATGGTTATTTAATTGAGTCATGTTCACTATATGGATTCTCTCTGTAATCAAAATTTCTTTTATATTAACCTATAGTAAATAATTAATTACCAAATTGTTATGATAGTATGCGATAAAATAAATTATTTCAATCTAATAACTTACTTGTTTCTTTCATTCAGATTGTCCTTATCCATTCTTCAAACCTGATTATCCAATTGTTGTTATGTTCTATGTCTATTTCATAATAAAAGGCATGTATTGTAGGAATTCTTGGACAAGTTCGTTGTTTTCAGTTATTAGAGGCGAAAAAATTGCTACAAGTAATAGATTAAAAGCTACTATAGGGGGGATAGATGAATCAAAAATTACCAATGGTGAAGGTGTCAAGTAAAGATCAAAAGTTGGCATGGTGGGATCAATTACTCTCTCTCTCTCTCTCTCTCTCTTTTTTTTTTTTTGAGATTTCTTCATTGATCGATTTAAACTTAGTTGTAAACGGTGACTTCCTCACAACTCTGGATTTCAATGCATTTCTCTCGTAAATTATGTATTTTATATTCCAATACCACTTTTTTCGCCCTCCTTTATTTACCACTTCCTCTCCTTTATTTTTTCATTCATCTCTTCAACTTGTTTCTTATTTGCTTCTTGCTTTGTCTCTTTTGTTTTTTCATTCATCTCTGTGACTAGCTTGTTTTCTACCCATTCCTTCACTTTGTTTGTACAGTCAAACTATCCTATAAAAAGATTTTACAAAAACCAAAAGAAAAAATAAAAAAAAGGAAAACAAAAGAGAAAATTAAACACAATTATATTTGTAAAATTTGTGAATGTGTAAAATCGTACATGAAACATTTGCCAATTGGTACAAAATGTAACATCACATTAAACTTTAAAAAATATATCAAAATTCTATTTGACAAAACTTGAAAGCAACAATATATCCAAATAGCGAAAATTAGTCGTATTTAGTTATTTACCATTTTTTATCAAGTTTAATCGGGTAAATGAATTATTTGTCTTATTTACTATTTTTTAACAAGTTTAATCAAGTAAATGAGTGAATTATGTGTTATTTACTACTTTATTTAATCAAGTAAACAAAAACATTAATTCTTGATGCTCATAATTCACTATTCTAACTTATTTACAACTTCTTTACCCTTGTTTTATGAAGTTTAATTAGGTAAATAAATCATTTACGTCTTATTTATCATTTTTTAACAAGTTTAATCAAGTAAATGAGAGAATTATGTATTATTTACCACTTTATTTAATCAAGTAAACATAAACATTAATTCTTGATGCTCATAACTCATCATTCTAACTTATTCAGGACTTATTTACCTTTTTTTTAATCAAGTTTAATCAAGTAAATGAATAATTTACGTCTTATTTACCATTTTTTAACAAGTTTAGTCAAGTAAATGAATAATTTACGTGTTATTTACCACTTTATTTAAGCAAGTAAACAAAAACATTAATTCTTGATGCTCATAACTCACCATTCTAACTTAGTTACAAGTAAAAGAAGAAGACATAAAGCACAAAATCAGATCACAGCTAAAAAATGTATAAGAAAGAAAATCTAAAGCCCCATCCTCACATTTGCTAGTGGAAAAATGATATCGCAATAATTTATTAACAAAGTAAAGAAATTTTTTTTTAACCTTGCAATTATTGTCTTCATTTGCATATTCCATTGCATGGTCCGCTGCATTAGTTACACTACAATTTGTTTCATTCCTTTGCCTCTTGTCCTGCCCCATCTCTTGCTTATGAAAAATTATTATAAATTCAATTTATTGAATTATTGAAATGGTATTATAGTACATGATTGAATTTATCTAAAAATCAAATATACCTTCTTTATCTCTGTGTCATCATTTTTCTTGTCATCTTTTCTATTACTATCTTCGTTGTCACTTTCAACAACTTTAATTTCTTCCTTTTTCCTATTCTCCACTAGTACATGGTATATTTCTTGTAGCATTGTGAACATGCTACTCATTTTTTCCCTTCATCTCAATGTGATTTTTCTCTATTTCTCCACAGTTTCTTTTTAAAGCTTGTAGTTCTTTTTTCAGAGTAGATTTTTTTTCACATCCAATGCACTCCTTTATATTCTTGTCATTTTTCTCTTTTCTTTATGTTTTCTTGTCTTTTTTTTCAGGAAGCTTTCTCTTCCTAAAAAATAGAGCCATAAACTCTTGCTCCATTTCGTCCTGAGTTTGTGTCATTTCATTCACTTCAAGCTGTAAGTTAGATAAACATTTATCAAGTACATAGAATATTAGAAAAAATTATGAAACAAGCAAATAATACATCAATAAATCAGTCATTTACAATACTAATTGAGTAACTTTTGCATTTAGTAAAACTATATAATTGATCTTAGCTATTGAAAACTTACATTTGGCGATTCAAATACTTTTTTCATATCTATCCACTCGTGTTGATTGTCATTGCTTTCCCTTTCACATCTATCCACTCGTGTTGATTGTTATTGCTTTCCCAATTTAGCAATCTCGGTATTCCAATACCAATTTTATTCGCACTCATGCTTTTAGCAAGTTCAGGTTACATTTATATGCCCAAACAATCAAAGCATGAGGGAATCCTCTTAGGACTTTTCTTTATCGATTCAATATGATACCTTCCCTTATAGATACTTATCAAAAAAAATTTCATTGTCCTCCTTTTTGATATATTTATTATTCATTTTAAGTGTCTCTTACTTGGCTAGCACAAAGCACTCTAGACAATATAGCTTCGCCAGCTTTACTGTGTCCTCATCAATGCTTCCATTATGATTTTTGAAGATAAACTTAAGTTCTTTCCTGCTGACCTTTTTTTTTTCCTTGTTAAAAACTTGCTCAAAATACTTTCTTCCATATCTCTTTTTCTGTCAAATGAGGGATACTTTTCACAATTTAATCCAGTAGAGATGGCAAACTCTTGCATTCCAAACTTTATCTTTCGTCTTTCTATATCAAACAAGAGTTCGTCACTTCTTGAGTTAGTTGTTTGCCTTAATATAATGTTTACCATTAACTGTGTCTGAAATGTTTTGATCTTACAATCCAAACGTCCAAAGCATCCTTTCTTGAACATTTCCATTTACTTCCTCAACTTCACTAAAATGCCTTCTATTGCTTCAAACTTTGCATAAAAATTCTCTTTTTATTCGGCCATTCTTCTTTGGGTAAAATTAATTGTGCCAGCAAGAAATAAATAGAATATTTGACACGGGTAAAAGTTACTGGAAAAAAACATTAATAAAGAGAGAAAATAACAAACATGTAAGGATAGAAACTAAATCAATAAACAAAACTAGTCCCTTATGTTTTTCTTGTTTTTTTTTTTTTCCTCTCTCTCTACCTTTTCTTTCTACTTCTTTGGCTTAACTCATTGTAAATTAAATTGGGAACAAATTTACAAAATAGAACATTATTTCAAAAATATATCATCTCTCTTATCTCTTTCTTAGTTTTTTCTTTCTACCTCTTTAGCTTAGGTCACTGTAAATTAAATTGGTAAGAAAATTACAAAACAGAATACTGTTAGAAATATACCTATCTCTATCCTATCATGCAAGAGAAAAGGCAGTTCAATACCAATACCAGGGCAAAGTTTCTATATGTTTAGTTGCCAAATACTTAGATTGTATAGATAGCGTGAAAAAGATGAACACTACCTCTTCAAGATTAGTGGTTGGATGAGAAAGTAGGCTAGTTCCCTCGTTTGGTTTCTTCTTTCTTTCGCTCTTTTTGCTTCTTGGTGATTTCTTACTCTCCATTTTTTCCTGTTGCACAAGAAATACAAGATCACCTGACCATAGAAAGCTAAAGCACTAACCAATACTACAAATAAATACACAAAAGAATTTTCTAATACTTTTCTTTTCGTCTCAAAAAAATTGTTCCAGTAAAAAAAACTTTTAACCCACTAGACATTAGATCCTCATAGGTTAGTGTTATTATTTTTCTTTATATTCTGAGTCTTTAAATTCCACAAATTACCACCTACAGACGTAAATCAATGGTTAGCAAATTATATGAATGAGCTACACATTAGTAAGCCCTTAACCCACTGGACATTTTTTGCAGCAAATAATATTGAAGCATTTGTTCTACTTCCTAACACTTGAATACCCATTCCTAAATCTTTCCTCCGATAGTTATAGTATTTTCTTCATATTCAAACCATTCACCATATTTTTCGTATCCAATACCACTGAATGAGAATATTAGAAATCTGAGCAAGAGCAAAATGCACACTCACGAGTTACGACCATCCAATAGAGCATAAAGGAAGAATGAGAAATAATAATCAAATAAGTGGATCTGAAATGTCTAGGAACAAGAGCAACCCACTGGATATATGAACATCTTTTTTCACATACTTGTACCTACTATACTCACAAGGTATCTAAGGATTTCATCATCTCTTTTTCAGAAGTACCATTCAGAAACATTTTCTTTTAAGTTATCATTTGCAAAATATAACAATATGCTAAAATGCTTAAAAATTTGAAACTCAGCATCGAAATGATTTACCGATTCAGCTCAAAAAATAATTTACCAAATAATGACACACCAAAAAATTCATTCCACTAAATACTCTTAAAAAAGTTATTTTACCAGTCAAGTCCATTTCACTTCCTCAGTCTCAAAGAAAATGGACCTTACTAGAGTAATTGAGGCAAAAATGACTTTCTCCAAATACTTTCAAAATTAGGACCTGTCATAATAATATTAGTGATGAGTGGTCATATTATTTATGATCATAAAAATAGGAATTTTTCAGAACCAACTACCGATCAAGTGACTAATTGTTGAGAGAAATTAGATTAAATATGCATCATAATAATAGACATATTTTGACTCCTATGTACGCATATACCTACCTGAAAATGTCAATTTTACCGTTAACAATTGGTTTACAAGGTATATGCCATTTTTCTCCTCTTTAATCTAGCTGTAGCTCCTCGTTCCTTCCTCTATATCCTCACAATCTTTCCTTGAATCTCATTGTTGAAGTAATCACACTATCTAAGAAACTGAAATTCTAAGAGCAAAAAAAAAAAAATGATAAAAGTTGAAAAAAAAAAAAAAAAAAGACTTGGCTGTAAGACGGAGGATAAAAATCTACGAAATGAGTATGTAATTTATGTATTTAAATATTATGGGTACTGCTTAAAATAATTTTTAACTGAGTTTCGACATATTATGAGCATAATTTATACATTAAAAGTTATTTTCTGGGAATATTTGTAAAATTCTAGAAAAAAATAAGTCAGTCTCACAATAAGCATCGAATTTTCGATGTTATTTCGACCATGTTTTGATGAAATCTAAGATGTAAGAATTTCTTCGACTATAATTCGATGGTAGTTGAAATTTCGACCTATTTTTTATGACTATTTTGATTAGTTTTTTTTTCATCAATTTTGATAATATTCGAGCTCATTTCGGCCAATTTTTAATGGCTAGAAAATATAAGTTCTTCCTTTTTTCTGTTTTATTTACAGAGTCACGTTTCAACATCATAGTTTTGTATAACGGTGAATGGATGTTTTAGTCATAGAAAATATTAGGGTCTTACATTGCTAAAAAAAGTAAAGCATGGGTGTATGGAAGGGTGTAACTTTTGTGACCCTTATAGATAAGTTGTATGAGGTGATTGGAGTTGATAAAAATCGTTTTGATTTGAAACTTAAGGTTGTTTATAAATGTAGTGGTAGAGATGGAATCCATATTCCTCCAACGAAGATTATTACTGATAGTGACCTAAAAATTTGGCTTGAGGAGATGTCTTATTCTATTCAGAACCGTACTCCTTGATATTTGTCCATTTAACCAAAGTTGAGACTTATGGGTAAGGGTTCCAATCAAAATACTTTGTTTGTACCTAAAATAGGTACAGAGAAAATAGATGAGCAAGAGGTTAATCTAACTCCACCTGCAATAGTGGCGTGTCCTCCAGAAATATGTCCACTAATAAGAGTGACAACCACTATGATTGGGGCTTTGGTGCGGAAAATATGCATCCAAAAGAGTTAAAGGAATGTTTTAGTGAAGTACCTAAGACTCCAAGGACAACACCAAGGACTTCAAGTAGTCAAGTACATAGAATAAGAATAGTAGATAATGTAGCAAAGTGGAGTGCTTCCTTATTTTCAGAGGGAGAATTACCACAGGAAACTCCTAATAACGTTTCTGTCGGATCTTCTAATTCAATGAGAATCATGATCGGTCAACTATTTGAGAATAGAGAAGACTTGAAGTTGAAGTTGCACTTACATGTAATGAAGTCCAACTTTGAGTTTAAGGTGAAAAATCAGGCAAAGACTGTTAGTTTATAACATGTATAGACGACAATTGTATGTGGCGGTTGCAAGCTAGAAAGGTAGAGCAGTCTGACATATTTGAGATGCGAAGATATGTACCTGAATACACGTATTCATTGGCAATAAGGCATAAGGAGAACAGACAAACAACACTATGGGTTATTGGACATCGTATTAAGAGAAAGTACACAAATCCAGCTAATCTTAATTATGCCCCTCAATCAATAATCAACGATTTCTCTAAAGACTATGAGATTAACATGACATATGAAAAGGCATAGAGATGTAAGAAAAAAGTACTTCTATATGTGAGGAGAATAGTGGATGGTTCATACCAAAAGCTGCCATCTTACCTATATATGTTAGAGAAGACTAATCCAGAAACAGTAATGCATTTAGAGACCGATGAGATAAGATATTTCAAGTATTTTTTCATGTCATTAGGTGCATTTATTCGGGGCTTTAGAGCAGCATGCCATTCTATATTGTGTATGGATAGATCCTTCTTAAAAACAAACTTTGGAAGGATAATGTTGGCTATGATTGCACAAGATGCAAATAGGTAGTTGTATCCTATTGCATTTAGAACAGTTGACTCCGAGAACAATGACTCCTGGATGTATTTTATCGTGAAACTAAAGAAAGTAATTAGAGACGTTGAGAACTTGGTCTTCATATCGGACTGACACCCAAGTATTGTGAACACATTGTCGACTGTGTTTCCTGAAGCACATCACAGAACTTGCATACATCATAGTGGTATAAATATCTAAGCAAAATTCAAGACTGATCATTACCACAGTGAATACTTCTTGGTAGCAAAATCTTATTGGATGAGTGACTTTCTTCATCATTTTGAGAAGATCAAGGTCAAGGATTAAGCTATTGCTAATTATTTAGATGAAATAGGCATCGAGAAATAGAGCTGTGCAAAATTCTGTGCCATTCGTTACAACATCATGATAAGTAATAACGCTGAGAGCTTTAATAACATGAGTAGAGACACATAGAAATATCTAATCATAATTTTGGTAGAGTTTCTGAGGTATACACTACAAACTTAGTTCTTTGAAAGGAAAACATTGGCAATGGAATCCAATAAACTATTGGCAAAAAAGATTGAAAAGAAATGGGAGGACCGTATTGAGGCTGTAAAGAATTTGATTGTTCAGCCTCTTAACTACTAAAAGTTTTATGTCATGAACTGTGATAGAGAAAGTCAAGTTAATTTACAGATAAAGACTTGTAGTTATAAGAGATTTGATTAGATAGGTTTGCCATGTACGCATGCATTGGCGGCCACTCTGAGTCAATGCATCAATCTATACTCCTTGTGTTCCTGGTATTATATAGTTGACGCATGACTACACTCATATGCAGAGACTATATATCTAGTAGAAAATGAAGAAGAATGAGATGTACCTGATGATATTAGCGGGCATATGGTGGAACCACCTCATTATAAACTTAAGGCTGCTCGACAAAAAATAAAATGTAGAAAGTCGGAAGGGAAGAATATCAAAATGCAATGCCATTATAGCCATTGCAAGGGAAAAGTCCATAATTGGGCAACTTGTAAGTAAATGATACCAACAACTTCAAATAAAGTATCAACATAAGCACAAACAACACATGAGGTATCTTGAGAATTTTATACTATTAATTTTATACATTTAATTTAAGAATTTTTAAGTATAACATTGTTATGAATAATTTTAACATTTTAGTTGGAATAAGTTTGAATATTATTTACTTTATTATAATGATATAATTTTATGAAAAAATTGCAATAATCAAAAAATCCTCGAAAATGCATTAAAATTATATCAAATTTGTCTATTTTATTCGTCTATACTTTTTAAGTTGCGTGAATCGAAAAATACTCAAAAATTCATCAAAATTGCATCAAAAAAGTGTCGAATTGCATCGAATGCGACTATTTAATACGTCTACAATTTTTAAATTGCGTGAATCAAAAAATCCTCAAAAATCCATCAAAATTATATCGAAAAAATGACGAATTGCATTGAATTCGACTATTTTATACGTCTACACAAAGTTGTGTTAATCGAAATCATCGACAATGCATTGAAATTGTATCGAACACAATGTCGAATTGCATTGAATTCGACTATTTTATACGTCTACACTTTTTAAGCTGTGTGAATTAAAAATTCATCGAAAAATCATCAAAATGTATCAAAAATTCATCGAAAACAATGACAAATTACATCAATTTTTTACTCTGATGAAAAGTTGAATTATATCTCATTCGTTTTGACTTCAAATTTTTACCTGAGTATGCACAATAACATAGTACATACATAATATATTGGTTACTTTGTTCCAAATAAAATTATTTACAAAAATGAACAAAACTAACCACTATACAAAAATTAATAATATATACGTATAGCTTTATATTTTGGTAGAATAAATCTACACATAATTTGTCTGTTGAATGTTGCATAACATCATCAACAATGTTGGATACTGGAATGTCAGCTAACAAATATTCCAAGTGCTTTACAACAAAAATGTCGCAATCTCCACTGCAAAAGCAAATAAATCTAATTAGTGTCAAATAACCAATTGAAAAACTGTTTGTTAATATACTTATATCGTATTGAATTACCTTTTTGCTGTTTGTGGCATTGCATTAGGAGGTAACCTTCTAACATCAAAGTCACGAGGTTTCATTGTTGTAGTCAAATCAAGATCATCGCGATCAACGACTTCTTCTACATTCAGTAAAAATTACGGTGGCATCTTCATCATTGGACGTATGACTTCCTCGACACGAGCATCATCGTACCATGAGTATATGCATAGGAAGATCTATCTGCATATGAACCCAATGATTTGAACCGATGTTCAAGGGATAATAAACTTCGTCAACTTTCTCCCAATCATGTTGAAAATTATTTGGATCTCCTTTAGCATAGTCAGTAAGCTGGGCATCCCATTTAAATTTTGCCTTATTTGAGATTTTTCAGAATGCATCCCACCGACCATTTATGCATGCAATGTAGACGTGTCTGCAAGGGCGATATTCTTTCTATAAGTCTTTGGAAAAAGCCAAAAATGTTCTCATATCAACCAAAAAGCCGCATTAATATGTTGCAAATGGAGGAAATACAATAACCTTTAAATGAATATAGAAAAGGATTTCAAAATAAAAAAAAAATTAATTATAAATCCAATTACCTTATCTAAAAGCCAATTCCAACGGGTCTGTAAGTCGAAGAAGAATCCAGTAATAGCAGCACGAGTAGGAAATTGGATTAGTTTTAGGTTAACAATAAGTCCTGCAAACCATCTCCTAAATGTATTAAGCTATTTTTTTTTTCAATTTTCCGAAGTAGGTTTGGTTTGCATAGATCGTTAACCTTGAATTTCTTGTTCGAGGATCAATGTTGTCAATAAGTCTCTTGGATCATTAGGTGACCTCATTTCTTCTTGCCAAACTTAACTGCAGCCACCGAAGTAGGTTGTACCTCTTTCACTCTCGGAGTTTACTGCTCTTCAGGAGTGTGCTCCTTAGTAGGAGTCCATATGACAACATCTTCACCTGGCTGATATTCTTGAGGAAGGATATACGACTGGGTGGCCTCAAAATCAGAACTAGTTGGCTATCGACGTGCTTTGATTTCTCTATCATTTTCAACAACCTATCAAGTTTATCATAGACAATCACCTGGTTTGCCTTTAGTTCAGTCTGGTTTGTCTTCAACTCAGCAATATCAACCTTTAACTCAAGATAGAACTTATGTGAATGAGGCACATCATCTAATGGTTCCTCTTCTACTTTGTTTGTGGGAGCATCAAAGATGCCCTCCTCCCTGCAGCTCACTTTTCTTCGACAGCCTCCTTCTTGTTCTTTTCCTCGTCCTCAACATCAATTTCCTCTTCCTTAACTCCAGTACTGCCGAGGCTATAGTGTGGATCGTGATATATATATATTCATAGAATTCTTTTTCAGCCTCCCATAGATTCAATAACACCTTTGAGATAAGCTGCAAAATAGTTCAAAATAAAGTTCAATCAACTTATGAATTTATATAATTAATTATATAGAATAGAATTAATTTTCCGGACTTACTTTCTTAATATTGAATACATCAATACAGTCCTTCACTGATGATACTTTATTGCTTGTCCATGATAGCATCCTTGGGAATTTGATGCTAAGGTTATCAGAAAATGCACCAGTAAGCTTGGGGATAGCCTCATAAGCCTAATATTGTAAAGTAATGCTAAACCCATAAACTCCCAATACTGTAAAGCAATGCTAAACCCATAGACTATGTATTGAGCTTTCTTTGTCTTCTTATTCATTTTCATATTTTGAAGATAGTTTTCTCTCTGATACATCATGTCCTTATTCAAACTTGCAATCGTTCTCTCGTAAGATCGCCTTTCCCATGGATAATTAAAGAAATCCTCCTTATTCTCCATAAAAGAGAGTATATCTATCAGAATCTTGGTGCTTGACTCCTGTGTCATCAAGAGCTCATCTACCAAGTAGCACAACCCCAACTTCCATACGTCCTCCTTCTCTTTACAATTTAGAAATGTAGCTTCAAATTCATTGGATTTCACATTAGCTTCATTATTCAGGTATGTCTCTTTAAGCCTCGTGCAACTAGACATAGATTTGTACTTCACAATGTCCAGATCTTTGCCAAAGTTTAACGCCCTTATCATAGAAAACTTACCAAGGCCGAATCTCAGGTTGCTATCCCCAATAAAAAACTACAACTCTACCGGATTGTTGGATTTCACCTTTCTCAACAATAATTGGTGTATAAGTACTCCCGATGCTTGCATTAGAGGAGTAAAGAAAAAGTGTTTAAATGGACATTGCTTTGCCCTCTCTAACAAATCGTACTTCTTAATCTTCGACATCATCATTGTTCCTTTTATAGTGACCCTTCCAGGAAAGTGTTCATCAAAAGGTACAAAGAGTTTTGACTTTTGGTTATGCATTAGAAGAACAAAGTAATTTAGACAAAATTTTCACAAATTTAACATATATCAAACGCATCTCAATTGAGTCGAAATTTAGTCAAAACGCATCAAAATAGGTCGAAAAGTGATTAAAATTTCGATCATTTTGATTTTGGTGACATTTCGATTCTCATCGAAAAATCCTACAGAATCAATCTCAAATAGCTAGGAGGTCGAATTAACCATCGAAAATCAAAGTACGTCGAAATGGAATCGAAAATTAATCGAAAACTATTGAAACAAGATTAACTACTAGCTACTAGAAAAGAGCATTAAAATGTCATCGAAAAATTGTCGAACTAACATCGAAAATTTAGAACAACCTTCTTTTAAAATGTCATAAAAAAGTATCGAAATACCATCGAAATACAATCGAAACATAGTCGAACTAACATCGAAAGTTTATTTTACCTATTTTAAAATCTCATTGAAAATGTATCGAAAGTTCGACGTTGTTAATCAAAAAACCATCGAAGTATCATCGAAAATACGCCGAATTTCATACTCATCGAAATATGATCGAAATTTTAACGAAATAAATCAAAAATGCATCGAAACATTATGGAAATGAAGTCGAAAATTACGTCATACAAAATTTTAAAAAATCACTTTTTCATAAACGATGAATTATCTAACTAAATCGAAATATCAACCAAAAATTTCTAAATTGGTTTTTATTGCAAATGCCCTAAATTCAAAAAAGTAAAACCCTTAAATCATATTTTGCTTACCTTTTTTTAGAGATTCATTTCCCTCAACAGTGATAGAAATTTACGATTTACGACAAGACGACTTGATATGTTTTCGTCTTCCTCATTTTACGACACAATAGTTTTTCGGCTCTTTAGAGAAGGAGACGAAAGAGAGTTTTCGTCTTCCTCGGTTACTCTTCAGACGACGGGTCTTCAGATGGCAGCAATGACAACGATTGGAGAGAGAGAGAGAGAGAGAGATTTCAAAAAGAGTTCAGAGGGAAGTATGATAGACACTCCTTTGAAAGTAAAACATTTTTTCTTAGTTATTAGTAAGAATATTTTTGTCTGTACACATATTTTTCAAATCGAAAGGAGGTCAGAGATAGACACTCCTTTAAAAGTAAAATATTTTTTCTTAAGTATTAGTAAGGATATTTTCGTCTATACACATTTTTCAAATGTTTTTTAACTTGTGCATAGGAACCCAAATAAGGGTATTAGATTTGGCCTAATTTCTCATTTGCGATACCGAGACCGAGTCTGGGAGAAATCATCTCTACCCCTGAAACACTACTGGTCAGGTCCATTCCCAATCTCGAATTCTTGGAAAGATATTGGGCTAAGCCCAGACTATTTTTGGATTGAGATGGGCCTTTATCTTTTTTCTTTGTCCAAATTACGACGAGATTCATGAACCATGTGAGTCTTTCCATATTTTCTTGTTATGGCTGAAAGGTACAAGTGATATATAATTAACAATTAGTATATCTATTTATATACCAGTTTTAGTTATGTACTGACCTAACATTCATTTCTCTTT
The DNA here is from genome assembly GCA_002914805.1 of Parasponia andersonii. Taxonomy (NCBI): domain Eukaryota; kingdom Viridiplantae; phylum Streptophyta; class Magnoliopsida; order Rosales; family Cannabaceae; genus Trema; species Trema andersonii. The sequence continues at coordinate 135,871 of JXTB01000243.1, read as the reverse complement.
TCTGCGGGCCTGCGGCAACTTTCGGGAAAAATTGGACCAGTACCAATTTTGGACCAGCCATGTTGTTTTGCAATAATTTTATACTTTCTTTTTTTAAGAACCGTTTTCTTTGTTCTTACTTTTGCATTAAAAAAAAATGCAAGAGCTACCCTTAATGAGGGCATCTACTGGGAAAAATAAATCCAACCTAGTTAAAATGCTAATGTTCTTACTTTAGGCCACTACAGCTTATTGAAATTAACCTCTCAGAAGTACTAAATGGAGCTATATTAATTGATCTAACTTCTTTCGTCAAAAAAAAAATGATCTAACTTCCGGCATAATCTTCTGCCATGATCAATAGCACAAGAGACGTCCACCCAGTGAAAAGCCGTTGACCTTTTCCCTTTCCATTCTTCTGATCATACTGTTCCCACAAAAAGCCAGTTCGGTGATAATTGCGAACGACATTTCTGCACCAAATTGGCAAACACAATGAAATACTTGAAATAAAGCATACAGCACAAGCAATTTTACAGGCTATATAACAGAACGTGAACAGCACCTAATCAGATTGCCCCTCAAATCATTATAGATGGTTCTTGCTCTGTTTTTAAATGGCCCATCTTCTGCAACAAATTAAACAAGAAATAAGATAAGGACTTTGGAAAGACTTGTCTTATTAGTTACTTAAAACTTTTATCAGTGAAGAAATACCTTTAGAATAATAGTCAAGTGCTGACAGAATCATGTAATTCATATTCATCCAAATTGGACCCCTCCAATAAGGAGGGTCATGTTCTGTGTTCCGTTTCATGTACAAGGAGCTGTACACAAGATGCATAAGGTAGTATTAGACAGACTCAACAATTTTTGTGAGCAGGGTGTGGAAATTATCTACTAAGGGAAATCAATCTGATGCTCGCCTTGTTCTGGACAGAGAACGAATCCCAAAATCAGTCCATAAGATAGATCTGTTTGATATAATGTCCAGCTGCTTTCCCAAAATCCATGATTCCTGTGTTGATACCAAAATCAAGAAAACAGTATGACAAGGAAAGAGAGCTATCTTCATATCTTTCTGCTGCAACATCAAGTACAGTAAATGAGTAGAAGAACATAATCTTTTGAAGAGAATGTGTGCAACTTACAGGTGGGATGATCCTCCTCATGAATGGGAAAAGACTCACGTAGCCAATATGAGGGACCAGTCTCAATTCAGGGTCTTCTAATACTTCACGAACAAGCTCTCGACTTGCATGATTGTTTCCAGCCTTTATTTCTTTCCAACTTAAATGAACCTTAGATAACCAAACCAACCTCCAATATCAGCAGATAAATTTGGTAAAGCATCGAAAGAAGAAGGTGATGACAGAAAATGCTAGCATGTAAGACTAAGTTACTTTAAAAAATTAAAGTAAAAGCAATTATCAGTTCCGTAGAGGCATAGAGCACTGAATGAAGCGACTGTCTATTAGGTTATTGACACTGACTGAAGTGAATATGCTTTTCATGATCCAAGCCACTGGAATACATAAAAGACAGAGTGAGAGAGAAGATGAAGAAATTCAATAGTAATATGTCAAAAAGAAGTTGGGAGGACCCAATACATCGACTAACATCACAGAGGACCCATTTACTACATGCAGTTCACGTTGCGAATATAGTCGTGGAAAGAAGGCTTTTACATTTAAGGATTAAAAATGTATATGCAGCATACCTTTTCTGTATGATAACCAAAATCAAAATATGCTCCATACGTATCATCAAAGTGCATCTGTACGAGCATAAAAAACAAATGGGATAAGACAACTATAATCAACTATGAGTACAGTTCTTGGTACACATGGAAACATTTAATACTATGAGTACAGTTCTTGGTATACACGGAAACATTTAATACTACAAGCCCCAATATACCATCACAGGGTATTAGAGTGACAAAGGTTATCCAAAAGAAAATGTGCCAAAATAGAACAACAGAACTCCATAAAATTGACAAGCACAATGAGAATACAACTAAATCAGTATAAATTGACAAAGTAGTAAATCCAAACAAACCTGATTCAGAATTTCAAAATCAGAAAGAAGCTTGGCTGTGGTACCATACTCCTGCAAATTTCATTAACGTTAAAGGCAATATATACTCTAATACGCCTTAATTTACTACTAGTCACTTGAGGTTAGCTCAGGTGGTCAGTTGCATGAGTGTGTGATACAGATTGGTGTTTTCTTGTATAGTGCGTCTTAACACACATTTCATTATCATACCTTTCCAGCTTCATTTTTCTTCTCAAAAAGCTCTGTAATAGAATGCAAACAATCTGCAACAAGTAGCATCCAACATCTAAGATCCAAATGACGTTCATCCTCAGTCGGGTGTGAAGCACGTGGGTAATCATCAAAACCAGAAGAAAGAGTCTGAAGGTGCCAGAACGTCAATATCAGCTTATAATTGTTGTCTACAGAATGAAAATTTTAATACAACCAAATAATAGTGATAATAATCAAAACAGGAATTCACATTGATAACATGTTGATTCAAGGCAACAAACATATTAATCAAGAGAAGTTATTGGACAGCCTAAATATCCTAATAATAGAATGTATTTTGGGATAGGACTGAGATTCAAACAAATCTAGGACCCACTTAGCAGCCCGAAGTTGAATCACACTTCCAATGATATTAATCTCTCAGTACAACAGGAGTCAGAAGGTCAATGGAGGAGACAATTTGTTGAAAAAGATGAGCTGTTAAAAGAACATCTGCCCTTGACTGAATGAGAGTCACAAGCCGTCATTGACTGTAGGAAGCCAAGAATCAAGGCTGTCATTACCAGCTGTATCTTTACTGTTTGACTGAATTTCATTTATTAGTTGTTATTTTGTAATTAATAGGATACATATTTTTCTGTTCTCAGTTTGCTTATTATCTCCTATAAATAGATTTGTAAATCTGATACAAGATATATCATTATCTCCACAACTTTAAATACTTCGAAAAATGCTTTCCTATCTCTAAATTGATCTCAGACCTACCATTAAAAGTCTTTGGGTGTACTGTTTTTGTCCATATACCACAACATCTCAGGCCTAAATTGGATCCAAGAGCTGAAAAATGTGTATTTATTGGATATGCTCCAAATAAAAAAGGTTACAAATGCTTTAACCCTAAAACTCAAAAAACTTACGTCAATATGGATGTGTCGTTTTTTGAAAATCAATCTTATTTCTCCCAAAATAGCCTTCAGGGGGAGAATGAGAATAATGAAGCCTGTTTTTGGGAAACTATGGAAATTCCATTACCAAATCCAACACTTCCTAACTTAATTAGTGAAGAAAAAGAAAAGATTAAGGAGAAAGTTGTTTTAAAGAACAAAAATAATGATGATACTACTCTAAATATGCCGACTTTAAATGATTCACAAACAAGGGAAGCAAGGGAAGAAATATTGAAAAGAGGTATTAAACCTCACTATTCTAAGCTCAGGGTTTATAAAGGCAGAATGCTCATCGGAATACTTAAGTTCCATCTATAAATCCTATACAAAATCAGTCATCATCTCCAAGCTCCGATACTAAAAAAATCACAGGTAAACCTAGCTCTCCCAACAAGGTTATTACTCTAGTTTTGTTTTTTGATCTTAACTCTTTCTATCTCGTTGTTCCTATAGCTCTTAGGAAAGGTGTTAGAACTTGTGTGAATCGAAAGCATTCTTTAGTCATTCTCTATCTTATCATAGACTCTCGCCTGGTCATAAAGCATTTACTACTCAAATATCAGACCTGTTTATGTCAAAGACTATTCAGTAAGCTCTTGATCATCCTGAGCGGAAATTAGCAGTCTTAGAAGAGATGAACGCTCTAAAAAAGAACGAGACGTGGGAGGTAGTTGATTTACCAAAGGAAAAAAAGAATGTGGGATGCAAATGGGTGTTCACAATAAAGTGTAAGACTGATGGTAGAATTAAAAGATATAAGGTAAGACTAGTTACCAAAGGTTTTACTTTCTCTCGCAGCAAATTATAACTGGCCTTTATACCAGTTAGATATTAAAAATGCATTTTTAAACAGTGAATTGGAAGAAGTTTTTATGGAACTACCTCCTAATTTTGAAGGAAAACATGGCTGTAACAAAGTATGTAGACTAAAAAAGCCTCTTTATGGACTCAAACAGTCTCCTAGAGCTTGGTTTGAGCGATTTGGTAAAACTGTTAAAGGCCATGAATATTCCCAAAATATTCCCAAAGTCAAGCATATCACACAATATTTTATAAGTGTTCAACTGATGGAACAATTGCTATTTTGATTGTTTATACAGATGATATAATCTTGACATGTGATGATCGTATGGAGTTAGATAGGTTGAAGAAAGCTCTTTCCAGCGACTTTGAAATTAAAGATTTGGGAACATTGAAGTACTTTCTTGGCATGGAGTTTACAAGGTCTAAGAAAGGTATTTTCATATCTCAAAGAAATTGTGGGGGATTTACTAAGTGGAACAGGACTTCTTGGGTGTAAGGCAGTAGATACTCCTATTGAACCTAATGTAAAACTACAACTAGCAAAGTCAGAAGATATTGTGAATAGAGACAAATTTCAAAGACTTGTTGGGCAGCTAATTTAGTTATCACATACACACCCAGATATTGCTTTTGCAGTGAGTATGATAAGCCAATTCATACATTCACCAAGAGAAAAGCATTTTGTAGTAGCCTATAGGATTCTTAGATATTTGAAGGGAAGTCCAAGAAAGGGATTAATGTTTGAAAATTCATGGGCACTTTCAAATTAAAGTATATACATATGCAGATTGGGTAAGCATCATTACTGATAGAAGATCGACTTTGGGTTATTGTACATTTTTTGGAGGAAATCTAGTTACTTGAAGGTCAAAGGAACAAAGTGTGGTTGCTCGTAATAATGCTGGAGCGGAATTTAGGGTAGTAACTCATGGGATTTGTGAAGTCTTGAAGATTCCTAGTCCTTCACCAATTAAAGTTTATTGTGATAACAAGGCAGTTATAAGTATAGCACATAACCCAGTATTAGATGATAAAAAAAAACATGTGGAGGTTGATAAACACTTCATCAAAGAAAAACTAGATAGTGGTATAATATGTATGCCTTATGTTTCAACTGGAGATCAAATAGCCAACATCTTCACCAAAGGTCCATCAAGAAAACAATTTGACATCTTGATGAGTAAGCTGGTTATGGAAGATATCTTTAAACCAACTTGAGGGGGAGCGTTGGAAAAGATGAGCTGTTAAAGGAACATATGCCCTTGACTGAACGAGAGTCAAGGACAAGTTGTCATTGACTGTAGGAAGCCAAGAATCAATGCTATCATTACCAGCTGTACTTTTACTATTTAACTGGATCTCATTTACTAGTTATTATTTTGTAATTAATAGGATAGATATTGTCTATTGTCTTTGACTTTTCTGTTCTTAGTTTGCTTATTATCTCCTATAACCAGGTTTGTAAATCTGATACAATATATAGCAATTATCCCTCAAAATACCTGTGTATACTATTTAAGGTGAATTATATACATAATCTTAAGGTAAACATGTCTTACCCGTAATTTCACAATATACATTAAGCCAATACCTACATGATGCCTAAAATAATTATCCTGGTAGGTATGAGACTAGAAGTGAAACAAAGTACTTGTTATACTAAGCCTTCAATATAAATCATATGTTGTAAGTTAGAACCTTTGGGTTTAGTTCCCGATTTGTCAAATTGTCTCTCCCATGCCAATAGTAGCTGCTCCTTTCCTTTCCTGTGTTTTCAAAATGAGCAAAAATTCAACCCAGTCAAAAGATTAAAAAGAAAAAGGACTCGCAAAAATTTTAAAACATCATATATACAAAATGCAAGACTTCAGTGGAGAACTGAGACATGATTCATTGTTACTCTAGTTGTCATGTATAAGGCTAGATGTGTCCTTAAGAACTATCACATGTAAGTTCTTGATTAAACAGACAAGTATCAGGGGTACCACAGCCACCACCCCTAAAAAAGGTATACCAAAGGAAGAATAGGAAGTGAAAAGAAGCAGCAGGCTGTTAAAAAGGACCTTATACCTGACTGGGATGTGTTGAACCACCGAAACCATGCCTCTAGGCGGACAAAAGCACGTTTCAGGAATGAGATTATCTCAGTACTTTCAACAGAATTAAATTTGTTTTTCTTCAAACCCTGAATCATATCTGAAAGCAAAAGAATTTTAAACCACGTTAGATAATCCTTACATCAAGACAACAAATTTCCGAAAGGACAACACACACTTGAGCAATGTAGAGTGGGGGAAAGAGCTAAAGAAAATAATATAAACTAAAACTGTGCACTTGCTGAAAAAATGAGGAAATGTTTAATAACCCTAAAGAAAAGCATAATAGATATACAGATAAAAGACAAGATAACAAATCCACAGCCATAACCTTTTTTTGTGCATATTATACGTGAAAAATAATACATATTTAGAAATACGTGAAAAATAATACGTATTTAGAAATTATGTATCAAGGCGGTAATATGACAACTAACCTGAAAAAAAGGTGCCACGTGCAATAATCAAAATCTCATATTCTTCGTTTTCATTAACAACATGAATCTCAGTAATTTGATTACTTTCAATGCACCTTACACAAGTCTATCCTTTCACCGGAGTTTATTGTACAGTTTTGATGCAATATATACATCACCATAAACAGACTTGTAAGTTCTTTAGTTGAGAAACATGAGTACTCGTTACTTTAAATTATTTGTTTGGTCCCCAGACCCTGGAGGAAGGAAGAGATTACCATGTAACACCAGAAATAATGTCGGTGGATTTCCATTCGTTGGATTTTGAGTGACAAATTCCTCAGGGACCTTACTGCAATACCCAAAAAATAAACCAAAGGAATAGAATCAGGCTTCAAAATTAGCACGCTGATTGAAGTAATTGAGGAAATAGATCACCTTAGAGCTTCAGCACCTAATATTTGCTCACGTGGAATCCATCCATCAATGTTCATTAGATCTAACCAGTGTCCAATGATATCCATCGAAATACGAAAATCCCATCGCCTGCTCAGAGTCGAAAACATAGTTACAAAACAGTTGCCTACTGGAATTACAAAACATAAGTAATTGACTTCTTATGTTAATATTTTTGATATAGAAAAGAAGCAACACACCAGATCAAAAGCTGATGAAAGCCTTCATCCCACAAGAATCCCCTAGGAAAGAAAGGTCGACTTGGAACAGCTGTGTAAAGCTCAGCTGGCCAATATAAAATAAAATTATCACGACTTCCCACCTGCAGGAAAAAAATGCATACTGTAGACATTTGTCAGATGTCCACATTTATGATAGCATTTCAAAAGCATAGAAAAAATTACAGTTTCATGCAGATAGAGGGTGTAAAATTAAAAGAATTCTAAACAAAGTCAGATATGACTGATGGTTTTGTGTCCTGTTAATCACTCAATCTGTAAAAGGCCGAAAACTTCTAAAGCAAATGAGATATTCGATAATTAAGATGTTTGAGAATGCTTATTAATAGGAATAAATTATTATTACTTTTAGAGCTTTACCTTTTTGAAACTCCTATTGGTTTCCAATTATACTTACGGTTCTTTTCCAAGTTGAGTTAGAATTGCATGTTTTCCATCTATATATAAGCCTAATAGGTTAAAACATCCATAAGACTTGCTTAAAAAACTCTGAAATATTCACTTTCTCACTCTACTTCTAGTTTTCTCTACCTGTTTACACCTTCCATCTTTCGCATTATTATCACAGAATTGCATATTTGCCATCTATATATAGGCCCAATCAAGGTTTGTGAGGCATTTTGCTTTAGCTCGGCGAGGCATAAGCCTCAACTTAAGTAATAAAAAAACCACAAAAAAAATCGTAAAGAAAGAGGAAAGTAAAAAATAAAGGTCTTACATAACATTATAGTAAAAAGACACATAATCGCATAACAAAGTCAAAAGGTTCATGAAAATTACTAGCAAAATAATTCATAAAACCACAAACCAAAGTCATCAAAACCATAAATCCTAATATTAATAGCATAAGAATAGAAATTAGAAATCTAAAAATGATTTTCTAACTCAAAAGCCTACGAGGACCTCATTCTCAT
>JXTB01000243.1:113898-127717 GCA_002914805.1 Parasponia andersonii | reverse complement strand
AGTTTCTTTTCGTTTGAAGCGTGGATGGCTGCCTATTCGAGAAGAGAGGCTACTGCAGAGCTGATCTTTGTGTCATGAGTCTTTTTTATTCTTCCTAGGGTTTTAGTTCTAGACTTGCGTCTAATAATTAGTCCAAACTAATATAGTTATAGGCCCAAAAAAGTATTAAAATGTATGTATGTTGGGCCCAAAAAAAATATTAGCCCAGCTTCATTTAAAAAGTCCAAACTAAGGTTGATTGTACGAGGCTTAAGCCTCAAATGCCTCAGAGGCATTTTTTTGAACGCCTCGCCTCGCCTTGCCTCAAGGCGCGCCTCGAGGCTTAAGCCTCAAAGATTTAAAAAGGCTAGTTTAGATACCAAGGCCTTTTGTCCTGGTTAAGGCGAGGCATAAGCCTCAAATTTTAGATTAAAAAATACATTTAGAGATCTAAAATATGAAGCGTTGATAAACAACACCAATAAATCATCATAAAAAATCATAAGGTCATATAATTGGAAAATAAAAACTTTAGCCTCAAACAAACTGCAATTTAAAATTCAAACACACAATGAAAGGTCTCATAATGCAAAAAGCTAAATTAAATATAGAAGTCTAATCTAGATATAGAAGTCTAGTATCTAGCTCGACCAGAGAAAAGTCTTCGTTGAGTTAGAAAATCATCTTTAGACTTCTAAGTTCTATTCTTATGCTATTAATATTAGGAGTTATGCTTTTGATGACTTTAGTTTGTGGTTTTATGAATTATTTTGCTAGTAATTTTCATGAGCCTTATGACTTTGTTATGAAATTATGTGTCTTTTTACTATAATGTTACGTAAGACCTTTATTTTTAAGTTTCCTCTTTCTTTATGATTTTTATGAATTCTTCCGAGGTTTTTTAATTATTTAAGTTGAGGCTTATGCCTCGCCGAGCTAAAACATAATGCCTCGGTTTCCGAATAAGTCTTTTAAAACCTTGCGCAATATTATGATAGAATTGCATGTTTGCCATATATATATATAGGCGTAATATGTTAAAGTATCTACAAGACTTGCTTAAAAAACTCTCAGAAATATTCAGCATTCTCACTCTACTTCTAGTTTTCTCTAACCTGTTTACACCTTCATCTTAGCCTTTTTTTTATGATTCTTTAATATATTTGATTTTGTGATTCTATTAAAGTTTCTTGGAAACTGAAAAAGGATAACTAGTAATGCGGTTAGCTAGGAATAGTAGGTTCTCCCTCGAAGGGCATATAAGTAGTTGTCTGCTGCTTTAGAGATCTTCTCCATATAATATGAAAAGGAAAGTGGGGAAGAAGAAAACAAATTCAAATGACTTACATTGGAATTTCTGGGGAATGAAATTTTTGACTGGCCATAGAAGTACCCAATACCACCCAACATGTTTCCAATAGCGGTCTTACCAGCAACAATAGATTCTAAATCAAGCTGAAAAAATCAGAACAGATTTCAGATTTCTTTTATTTCAGAGAGAAACAGAAACTTAAACATAGAAAAAAAAAAGGCGAAAAAAAGAAAAGAAAATGCAACCAAAATGTTTTTTTTTTTTGAGAAAAATAAATTTGATTCTCATGCCTTCAGGAGCATATTTCCTTTCAAATTTGGACTTAAAAAGGAAAAAAAAAAAAAAAGGCCCTAGAAAGCAGTTGATGTTGTCATATAATTACTTGTCATAGAAGCACAACTCGCAATTAGCATTCAAGTCACACACTTAAACAATCAACCATAATGCAACAGTTTTTAACTAAAAGTAAAACCGAATGTTTCTTATAGTACACCTTGTTGTCCACATTAAAGGTCTTCTCAAACATTGTGTCAAATTCTCTTTGCTTCTCTTTCAGTTGACTGGTAAGTGAGATACCTAAATATCACAAAAATGGATGGATTAAACAAAGCTCTAAATAAAACTCAATTTTTTCATTTAGTGGGTGGGTACAGTCAGATTAAGTTAGGCAAGAAAGGACACATACTCAACATCTCTATAGATTATCCACATACATATACCAAAGACAAAAATACATCACATACATATACCAACCCCTCCTCTGCGGACAAACCAACCTCTATATTATTGATTAGTGTGTCTATCAATCAACAGCCCCATCTGAGTGCAGTTACAAAAGAGCAGGAGACAAATCTAAGTGGGTATTAAACGATTTCTGAATTTTGCAGAAACCAATTTCGAAAGCCGAATTAACTATACAATTCAAACTCAGTATAAATGGGTTCAACATCTAATTCACAATTATGAATCACTATGGTTCATAATGCAATTAACAGATCCCTAATTTAGAACTCCAAGTATGACCATAAAACTTTTTAGTGTTTCTCTTATAAACTTCTTTTTTTCTCTGGCCGCACACCATTTTTGTTATAAAATTATATCTCAGTACTATAAATAATTGTGGAAAAACCTGTAAGGCTGCTGATGCGTTCTTCTATCCTTGAATTCTCTGAAACATCTCCTGAGACAAATGCAAAATCTATCTTGAATGGAATCCTGGCAGAAACCTGCATAAAAATAGATATCCCGGGATAAGCAATGCAACAGACCATGGTCCTAAATTACTTCATATAATTTGGTCATTCAAAAACTACTAGCACTTGCTACCTCCATGACTACATACCTGAAAAACTGCAATATTTGGAGACCCATCAAATGTGTCAGATAGTTCTAGTCGACCAAACTTTCTAGCCTTGAGACACAACACAAAAATCAGGTTACCAGGTCCAACTCCAAGACAAAAAGCATAATAAGAAAAAGGAACTAGAATTTTGTTGAATTACATTAGTAATGTTAGATTTTGCAGTCACATTGAAATATACGTACTTGTGTTGCAAGATTTTGCTGCACGAGATCAGATAAGTTGTGAATATGCGGCGTCCTAAAACCAGAATAATGAACTTCCAAATCATCCTGAGAAAATGGAAAACACAAAGGAGGGCACAGCTCATTTTCAAAGATACTCAGCTACAAACATAAGAGAAAAGATTAAGAATTGGGATGAAGTGGACCTGCCGTGAGGGTAAAAAATATGTGAACCAAAAGAGGTAGATCTAATTTTTACTCAATAATTCTGCACAAAACTTAAGTCACCAAAAGAAGGCTGTGGTTTTATTAAAAAAGTTTAGAAATATTTTAAAAACTGTTTGAGGGCACCTCGAGGCATAAGCCTTCGGCCATCTGAGCCAAACGCCTTTGAGGTGTATGCCTCAGCAAATCTTATTTAAAACGCATAGGTTGGGTTTTAATTTCAAAACTAAATTAGTTTTTGTAGCCAACAACTTGGGCTGCAGAAATTAATCTAAAAAGGCCTCAAAACAAAAGAATACAAGTTAAAACAGCACTGTCTTAAAAAACGACTTTAAAAACCTTGAATTTGTGAAATTACTTAACATGTCATTAGGGAAACCTACTCCTAAAGGTTAGACCAACTAGGACAATAGTACTCCACAGCAGAGTTCCATTGGTTATAGGTTGAGCAAGGAGAATGCTTATAAATTCAAGGTAATACATCAAGATACTAAAGATAAATGTACAGATTTTACAATAGTGAACTCTTTGGTTGAAATTACCAGTGATTTCAAATGTAGCTGCCAACTTCCAACATCCATTCGTGAACTAGACGTAAGAAGAGAATTACGGTGAATGTCTAAGGTATCTCGACTCAAACTCAAAGCACTTCCACCTTCATCAGCCAAGTAGAAAAAAAGATGTCCACTGCTCTGTGGTTCCTCATCCTGCATAGCTCTGCAAATGGAGCACAATAAGAAAGAATCAATAGAATGGCACAGGAATAACGTTTAAACCAATTTCTAACAAGCTCAATATGCAATGCTCCTCTACAAACTATGCAGAGTGATTGTGAATAAAAGCCAGAGAAATGGTCACTTCCATCTACTTCTACTTTCTAATACAAAAAATTATTAAAAGTCAAAGCCAAAAATCTCCCTCACGCACCATAGTAAACTACCTGCATTTCATAAATCAGATATAATAGAACAAGGTCAGAAAATGTACTTCTCTCCTTGCACTTCAATTCGCACCGCCCAATCTCCTCCGTAGCCGCTTCCCACTTGCTTTGATTTCAAGAAACTCGTGGTCAAGCTCATGCCCTGATCAACAATTGCTTGCTGCCCGAAATCGCGCCCATTATGGTGAGTCCAACCATATTTGCTTAACTCATCAGAATCTTGGCACACATGCCGCATGAAATACCTTCCATCCTTTATACCAATCCACATTAACCCCGCCACCAATGACCGAGGAGTCCTGGACAGGTGCAAAAGCTAAAGAGTATCACAACCACACCATTTCTAATTCATGAAGTTCGATCAAATGTTAAACCAGAAATTGCGATCACTTCTTTACAAAAGCAATACCTGGCTCGAACGCCAAGATAGACATGAGGGCGATATGTTCCCCAATACAAGCTCTCCTTGTGCTCACCTTGAAACTGCCAAAACCCTAAACTTCAACCAGAGCTCGAAAACACAAAAACACGCACAAGAAAACTCAGGGAAAGCAAAATTCAGGTCAAAATTCACCTGAGCGAGGTCCGTGACTTTGGGAGCAGGGAAGGGAGTTACAACCCTCGGTCTTTGAGATTCTTCAGAGGGCTTAATGAGGCCATGAATGAAGAATAATACGATGAAGAAGGCGATTATGCTTAACCATAGCATGAGTCTGAGATCGACATTGAAAATTCGAATCGAATTGTGATCTCTACCTCTATCTCTACGGGGTCTGATATCAGGCTTGGTTCGCCGCGACGAAGGCTCGTCGCGATCGTCGCCATCGGAGGAGGACTTGACTCTGCTTCGAGCACTTCTTCTACTGCTACCAGTCATTTAGGACCAGATTCACTGATCGCGATGGGAGAAACTTCGTATTTATATATCAGTGCGACATGTTTTTTTTTTTTTTTTTTTTCCTGAAATTCTTTGCTGTGAGGAACAGAGAGAGTCGATAACTTGAAATTTTTTTTTTCCCCTGAAACTCTTTGCTGTGAGGAACAGAGAGAGTCGATAACTTGAAATCGAACCAACAAGCGCGGGCGGAACCGAATGAGAAGTGAAGTGGCACGGAGATGGGTAGTCATACTTCTAAATAAAAGGGCATTTTAATTATAAAAAAAAATAATTAACTCTGAAAAAATTTAATAAAATTAATTTTGGATTCAATTTATTATACCAAAATACCGAAAGTCTCGTAATATTAATCCTGTTAAAAAAATAATTCTATTACTTAAAATTATTTTTTAATAATTAAATTATAATTCTTTTATTTGTAATTTTTAAATTTTTATTTTTATTTTTCATCTCACATTGATACTTTTAATCTTTGTTGACTTATAAAACATAAAATTGATAATATATGTATTGTAAAATTGACAATATATTCATTTTTCTTTGAAACCATAAAAAGAAATTTGGCAATATATATTTCTCATAAAATTAAAATGATAAAATATAAAATTAATAATATATATCTTATAAAATTGACAATATATTTATATACGTCTCATTTAAATATATTAATATTTAGATCAAAATATATCTAGATTAGAATTATATAAAATTTTTCAATTTCTTACATTCGTATTAAACAAAAATGATAATCTAACTATTTTTTTATTAAATAATAATTTTTATTTGTTTTCAATTTTATCCTTATTGAGATGAGCACGATCTAAGCCAATATTAATTAACGGCAATAGTAGGCAATAGTAGACTGAAAGATTAAAAAGGATTAACGTGAATAAAACATTTAAGAATAATGACTAAAAGTTACAAATAAAAAAATATGAACTTAACTATTAAAAAAAATAACAGAAATTTTATCTTTTTTTTTTAAATAAAACTAATATCATGTACATTTAGGAGGTCTTACTTTAAAAAATTGAATTCAAATTAATTTTACTAATTTATTTCGAGTTTAAGGAATTTTTGTATTAAAAAGCTTTTTTAAAGAAAATGAAAAAAGATGGTTGTCGTTTTCTAAGATATTGTGGCTTTTAATGTGGACGTCGTTTTCTATGTATGTCGTTTCACTGGCTTATTGTCGTTTATTAAATCATATTCAGTTTTCTTGCCACTTTGTTGGAGAGTATGTCTTTTTTTTTTTTTTTTTTTCATTCTTTAAATGATAACTCAAATCAACTATGTTCTTATTTTAGTCCGATTAATGAACTTTCAAAATGTCTGGGATTTGTTATCTCTAAACTGTTGATTTCAACGTATCAAAGTTAGTCCGTCGTTGTTCTTTTTTTATTTTTATTTTTATGAATCTTGATGAACCAAAGAAACTTTATTAAAGAAAAGAACTATTTTTTTAACTTTATCAAGACTCAAAACCCTCCCACGCACTCACATACACCCCATGAGTCTGTCTTGGACCAACTCAAGTTAACCAGCTACTTACTTTGCCTGAAATGTGCTAAGAATGAGAGGGGCAGGTTGACTGGAAAATAGCAGATATTATTTGTCTACAATAAGCAGGATACTAATATATATACCCCAAAATATAAATTCTCGGCCACCCAATAAGGCAGCCGTAGTTTTGTTCGCAATCTAGTACTGTCATTGCACAAAGTATATGGCAAGTCACAAGTCTTGGTTTCTATTCTACTTTCTAGCTAGCTAATTAAGTCAATTTTTCTAGTAGTAAAGACAAGAAATATATAGAATTTAAGACGTTGATCATTGAAGTAATTATAATAAGTGCATCATCAAATTACGCGTTAATGGTGTGTTGGTGTCATTTTTTGAATTTACAAGAGGCAAAAGAAAGAGAATTCTGCAGAGTATGACTTCCCCAGCACCCCCACATCTCTCATTTCTTTTACTATTAATCTTGATATTGAAAAATAAGTATAACAGTAACAGACCCGTTTGAGTTGTTTAATAAGTGCCGATAAAAATAATTGTATTGTGTCATGTGTGGTGTAATGTCCTATGGAACCGGAAAGTGAGAGGGAAATTGGGACACAATAATTTTATCCACTGGGGACTGCCAGACTGGTATGAAAAGTTTAGGTTGACTTTTGAGAAATATTACAAGCATTGTCTTTATTTTTAAACGCTGATTGGCTTTAAGGAAAAAAGTCACTTGAATTTGCTAACACAAGGATTGTTCTTAGGAAAAGAGGCGTGGCAATGGCCAATATTATTGAGTTAGCTGAAGCTAATAGATGTCCCTACTAAATGTCACTTTCCCAAGGTGTCTCTATTCTTGGTTGAAATGCATGGGATGGGAGATCAGCTGTTTTTATTTCTATATATTTCATTATTTAAGTATTTAGATGGCATCATTGTAGTGGTAGACCGTTTACTTCTCATGAGCTCTGGTAGTATATACACAGAATTTTTTGGCAGATTGAGGAACAGATTGTTCTTTGAGGAAGAGTTTTTATAACAACGTATATTTCTACCCGAGGAATAGGTCAGCTGAAAGTGAAAGAAACCAACTACTACTCTCACTTAGCCTCGGAGTATCAGAATTTAGAGCCAGCTTACTTTATATGCTCCAATAGTACCTCAATGTATGAAAGTAATCGTTTTGTATATGCAAGTACAACAACCGATGGGAGAATAAAGGAAAGCAAAAGAGTGAGATATTTTAAGACAGTATCAGTATCAAAAAAATAGCCAGTGACTTCTTTGTAAGTTTTTAAAACACTGGCGTGCAGATGAGTGAAGTCATCAGAATGAGTTATTTTAAGGTGTCATGTCATTTCAAGGAATTTGCAGGTAACTTCATAAGGTTTAAACTATTATCGAACAAAATCAAGTTCATGAAGGCTAGACTAATTCTTGCCCATTGTATGACATGATTCAGATATCATTTTTCACGAAAGAGATTGAAATATTGTACAAGATGAGATTCAAGTCTTCTACTCTTTTTATTTACCACACTTGCTCGAATGATTTGGCCTGGTACATAAATTAATAAATCCAACAATGTCAATCTCGAACAGGTTTCTATAGCAGCTCTGCCATATTTTGTAAGTTAATCACCCGAAGAAGTGTCTGAACTTTAATTTACTGTCTCTAGGTTTATCAGAGATGGGTAGCAGAAGAACCATAATTCCACTTTTAATTCTCCTCCTGCCATTCTTACCAGCTGAAACAAATCTCACTAAAGCCGCACGGTCTAATTCCCGTGCAGGAAACTCTTCTCTTATTTGTGACAAGAAGGAGAGGAATGCCCTTCTTACATTCAAAGTTGGTCTAAAGGACACCTCAAATATGCTTTCGTCTTGGGTTGGAGAAAACTGCCGCAATTGGTTTGGTGTAGGCTGTAGCAATCGAACTGGCCGCGTGACAAAACTTGATCTCCACGGCCAATTTGTGATTCGTGTACCGGGACGCAACGATATAGCATTGTTATCACGGAAGCAGTTGGGTGATAAGTTGAGTCCTTCATTACTTGACCTGAAATATTTGACTTATTTGGATCTAAGCTGCAATGATTTCCAAAGAATTCCCATCCCAAGGTTCTTAGGTTCTTTGACGAATTTAAGATACCTGGACCTCTCAGATGCATCTTTTGGATTGGCTCCCCAAACTTTCCTCTTTGAAATATCTCAACTTGGGAGGTGTGAACCTTAGCAGGTCATCAACAGATTGGCTGCAAACTGTTAATATGCTCCCATCACTGTTGGAACTGCGCTTGAGCACATGTAGTCTTGATTACTTTCCTGAGTCTCTTCCATCCCTAAACTTTACATCACTTTCATTTCTTGATCTCTCTTCTAATAAGTTTAGCTCTCTCTCAATTATTCAATGGTTGTCCAATATCACCACTCTCACATACCTTGGATTTCGTTGGTGTGATCTAAGAGGCCCCATTCCTGAGGTTCCACGAGGATGCCTTTGCAATTTGCGAACTCTAGATCTGTCACGTAATTACTATATCAACGGTGATTTACAAGAGTTTGTAGATGCTATATCAGGATGTGGTAATGTCAGCCTAGTCTATTTAGACTTGAGTTACAATAAACTTGGAGGGAACTTACCAAATTCGCTAGGATATTTCAAACACTTGGAATATTTCATCTTTCCTACAACTTATTTTCAGGTCCAGTTCCACCATCCATAGTAAATTTGTCAAGTTTGGTAGAACTGGACCTGCCTTTCAATAAGTTGAGCGGAATGATTCCAGAGGGTATTGGCCAACTAACAAGGTTAGTCAAATTAAGTCTTTGGGGGAATTCATGGGAAGGCGTCATATCTGACATTCATCTTCTGAACCTCACAAACTTGTCTGAGTTTTCTATATCCTCCTCAAATAAATCTTTAGCTTTCAACATAGCACGTGATTGGATCCCTCCCTTCAATCTATACTCCAATGAAATTGACAACTGCCAAGTCGGACCCTCTTTTCCTGCATGGCTCAGAAACCAGACCAAAAGTGTCATAGTTACAGTAAGAAATGCTGGCATTTCAGATAAGATACCCTACTGGTTCTGGAAATCATCACGAGCACAGTTTTTGGATTTTCTAATAACCAAATCAGTGGAGTGCTTCCCAACTCTGTAAACTTTTCTCCTGGAGCACAGATTGATTTGGGTTTCAACAGCTTGGAAGGTTCCCTCCCACTTTGGCCAAATGCAACATGTCTCTCACTCAGGATCAATTTACTTTCAGGACCAATTCCCATCAGCATCGGCCGAGGGATGCCAGAATTACAACTCTTAGATCTTTCTAGGACTTTTCTAAATGGTAGCATTCCGCCTTCCTTTAGAGAAATGAGTTTTTTGGGTTGTCTTGATCTGTCATTCAACAAGTTATCAGGAGAAATCTCTGAGCCTCTGATGGGTTTGGAACGCCTTGGGATCCTAGATTTGTCCAACAACAGTTTATCTGGTAAAATTCCAAGCGAAATGTGCTCGCAACTACCTGCACTAAACTGGCTAAGATTAAGAGGTAATAGTCTCTCTGGGGACATCTCTACATTGTTTCACAACTGCACTGGCTTGTCCGCACTTGATCTAGGAGAAAATATATTTTCTGGCAGCATACCGATTTTCATTGCTCCAGACCTCTCTCTCCTGAGTCTGCGAGGCAACATGTTACATGGTAACATTCCCAAACAGCTGTGCCGTCTTCGCAGTCTCCATATCATAGACTTGGCAAACAATAATTTATCAGGCATCATACCCAAATGTCTAGGCAGTGAATCCGCAGCGCTAAAAAATCCAAAGTACTTTTTTGTGACGCCTCCTTCGACGCAGCCAGAGTACTTCTCGCAACGTTCAGATTTAGTAGTGAAAGGGAGGCTTATTGAGTACACAAAGATAATTTCACTGGTAAACCTGATAGACCTGTCAAGCAATAATCTATCAGGCTATATACCAGAAGAGTTGACAAACCTTTCAAGATTGGGTGCTCTCAATTTGTCGAGGAACCATTTGATTGGAACTATACCACAAAATATTGGTAACTTACAGCTCTTAGAAACTCTAGACCTCTCATGGAATCATCTTTCAGGCCGAATTCCTCCAAGTATGTCGTCCATGACTTCGCTGAATTACTTGAACTTTTCGCACAACAACTTGTCAGGACCAATTCCATCCGCCAACCAGTTCCAGACCCTTAATGATCCATGGATTTATGGGGGTAATCCTGATCTTTGCGGGCCGCCATTGCCAACCAAGTGCTCCTCGCCAAGCAACGACGGGAATTTAGACATCTCCAATGACAGAGACCAGAATGCAGACAGATCAGATAATGATCATGACACCTTATGGTTTTACGTAAGTCTAGCCTTGGGATATGTTGTTGGATTTTGGACCGTTTGTGGCGCATTGTTGATAAATAAGTCTTTGAGGCATGCATACTTCAAAGTCAGCAGATGCCATGAAAGAAAAGCTCATGGTATTCATTGCAATCAATATGGTTCGTTTGCGAAGAAAGATGAATATACAATCTATTTGACTGAGGTAACTATTTATAATAGTATCACATAGAAAGCATAACCTTTTTTTTTCCCCTCCCAAATATGAAATATCATTATTTTTTTATTTAATAATTTTTCAGTTTGCTACCGGGTTCAGAAGAAACAAAGGGCATAGTGGAGGATGAATGGAAAACTACTCTGTCTTGTGATAAAAACTTTTCATACCTAGGGATTATTGTATAGTTTTGAAGTGTGTACGGTTATAAATCATGTCTGTATTGTAAATTTCAGTAAATCAAAGGGGATTTTGATAAAGTTGGAGTTATGGTTTGTAGTGTATAGAAGCCTCTACTTACAAAGTGTCGATTAAATGGTTTTGCTTAATTTTCTAGAAGGAAATACACCGATCGACCCAGTAGTTAATTATAAATTGTTACTAATTTTGTAGCGTATATCGGTTACTTTTGCATATCGTTCTAGGTAGTTATAAAAATACGAAAGTTTCATACAAATATTAAAAAACTCTTCCGAAGGAAACCACCTCTTGGACCTATATTGCTTCTTTTGGAAGGAAAAGTTTCCAAAAGTTTAAAACTCTACGTCAGATTTCATCTAAACAGATTCAAAAGCTCATTTTAGGCTTTGAATAACCAATAATAACTTTTAAAAGCCCGGCCAAATATGCTCATTTTCATCTCACAAATTGAAAACAGGTCACATATGAACATCCAAATGATAATGATAAAATATCAAGCAAGAATATTGCCTAAGCAAAACCCATTCTAATTCCATTCGTCTGATAAATATGTCATATTAAATTTTTTTTTTCTTTTCAAAATTTATATTACCTTTTGCCTTAGAGAAGTTTACAATTAAATGCATGAGGCTCTTCATTTTTAGGTTGGTACTTAGCTATGCTTTTCAGTCAATAGCTGCATGTGGTATTTTATTCCGTACGTAATAAAGTATTTGCTGACTCTTTCTAATATGCCTTTAATCTTATTTCGTTAAGAAAATAAAGCTAGAAGTCAAGAATTTACTTTTGCATAAGATCAGATGTTTTTCTTTTCAAAAAAAATCTATTCGTTTTCCTTTTAAGAAGCTCATAATTGAAGTAGTGAGGCTATTTAAAGAATGTAATCACATCGCATCGCATCATGAGTTTGAGATCGACATTGAAAATTCGAATCGAATTGTGATCTCTGCTGATAAAAGAGAAATGAAGTAATCTTGGGTAAAAAATGATTCTATTTTCATTCGTTAAGAAAGAGTATACAGAGGTCTTTAAGTACCTAAGATGGTTATAACAGAACCAGCTAATGTCTAGCTGTAAATGACGCGTATACAAAGAGAAATTAGGTTAAATATGCTCCGTAATACTCTTATTTTGGCCCATATGCACAAATTAAAAAACATTTGAAAAATATACTTGTGGATGAAAATACCCTTACTAATACCTAAGAGAAAATATGTCTATTTCCCTTAAACTGCTCATTTCTCTCTCTCTCTCCAACTCTTTCTTTCGTCTCCTTCTCTGAAGAGTCAAGAACCATCGCGTCGTTAACCGAGGAAGATGAAAACTCGTCGTGCCATCTATCGTAAATCTCTCTCACTGTTTAGGATTACGTTGAAAAAAATGAGTCCCCAAAAGAAGGTAAGCAAAATATAATTTGAGGGTTTTATTTTTTTTTAATTTAGGGCATTTGTAGTATAAGACGATTTAGAAATTTTTGACTTCATTCTGACATTTTTTCGATGCATTTTCGATTAGCTGGTCTAAATTTTCGATCATATTTCGATGAGTATAGCTGAAAATAGTACCGGAAAATCACGCGAAATTCGACGTATTTTCGATGGTATTTCGACTGTGTTTCGATTTACAGAGTCGAAATTTCGATACCTTTTCAATGATATTTTAAAAGAGAAATTAGGTTAAATATGCTCCGTATTCTCTATTAAATAAGTAAAATAAACTTTCGATGTTATTTCAACTGTATTTCGATTATATTTCGATGAGGTTTGAATGAATAGTGCTGCAATTTCGATACATTTTCTATGATATTTAAGCTAATTTGTCTTTTAAATAGAAAATAAGGCTGCTCTAAATTTTCGATGACAGTTCGATGATATTCGATGGTATTTCAACTGTGTTTCGATTTACAGAGTCGAAATTTCGATACCTTTTTGATGGTATTTCGACTGCGTTTCAATTTTATTTCGATGAATAGTGCTGAAATTTCGATACATTTTTGATGATATTTTAAAATAGAAAATAAGGCTGCTCTAAATTTTCGATGTTAGTTCGACTGTTTTTCGATCACAGTTCGATGATATTCGATGGTATTTCGACGTGTTTTCGATGGTATTTTGATTGTGTTTCGATTTACAGAGTCGAAATTTCGATACCTTTTCGAAATAGATTTTTACAGTATTTCGATGAATAGTACTGAAATTTCGATTCATTTTCGATGACATTTTAAAATAGAAAATAAGGCTGCTCTAAATTTTCGATATTAATTCGACTGTTTTTCGATCACAGTTCGATGACCTTTTCTCTTCTAGTAGCTAGTAGTTAATCTTTTTTCGACTATTTTCGATTCCATATCGACGTGCTCTATTTTTCGATGATTTGTTCTTTGGATAATTTCCACCTCCTGGCTATTTGTTCTCATTTGAGATAGTTTCTGTAAGATTTTTCGATGACAATCGAAATCTCGTCGAAATCAAAATGATCGAAATTTCGATCACTTTTCGACCTATTTCGATACGTTTGAACTATATTTCGACGTAATTTAGATGCTTTTGATATATGTTAAATTTATAAAAATCCTAACTAAATTGCTTTGTTCCTCTTATGCCGAACCAAATGTCAAAGCTCCTTGTACCTTTTGGAGAACACTTTCCTGGAAG
>JXTB01000243.1:74320-105514 GCA_002914805.1 Parasponia andersonii | reverse complement strand
CATTTCAAATAGTACCCATAACATTTGAACATATAAATTACATACCCATTTCGCGGATTTCCGTCCTCCGTCTTACTGCCACGTCTTTTTTCTGTTTTTTCAACTTTTATCCTTTTCTTCTTTTCTGCTCTTAGAATTTCAGCTCCTTAGACAGTGTGATAAATTCAAGCATGAGATTACATGAAAGATTGTGAGAATATAGAGGGAGGAATAAGGAGTTACAGCTTGATTAAAGAGGAGAAGAGCGACATATACATTATAAACCAATTATTAAGGACAGAAGTGACATTTCAGGTGGGTATATGCATATTTTTCAGAGTTTTATTGAGAAAAGCATATGTGCCAAAACATGTCTCTTATAATGCATATTTAACCTAATTTCCCTAAGGTTATGGGTTGATTAAAAAAAACTTCAACAGTGTGGCGGTAATAGGAAATTGCGTAGCAACAAAGGGAGTGGCTGAAACAATTTTGAAAATGGTGTTTGAAATTCAAAAACTTTTGAGTAGAGCCAAATAGATATAATGTGCCGTGTAGGGTATGGTTTTTTTTACAATGGATAAAAGAAAGCATTTTTGAGTAAAAAAATAAAACTCAAAGTACAAGTGGGTACTGGTGTGCAATTGAAGGACAATAATGCCAAACAATGATACTGAAGGGGTGCTTTATATATATAGTGGGTGAGTGCAAGCTGTCAATGATTTATGGTTATTAGTCTATGCAATAAAATTGGGTGCTTATAATATGAAAAATAGTATGCAGCTACATGAACTTAATATTAAGCATATGTGTATTTATAAGTAATTCTTTTGACTATGTCAAGGTAACGTGAACCGAGGAGCAAGGTTAGAACTACAAAGTTTATAAGTTCAATACTTCAATATATAATCTCCACGTATATTATTTCGTATTAGTTAAAGATATATTTATACGCAATAAGAAATGTTAAATGTAGATAAATTCAATGTGAATGACTCGTATATTTCTCGAGTTCGAGTAAACTCGATTCAGGAGTAGAGACTAATTGTTAGTATCAGATTTTGCTCCTCTCAATTTTTTTAGTTACCGGTAGGACGTTTTAATCGTTCGTTTGTAGCTGAGTGGATTTTAACTTTTGTTGGGCTTGGGGTGAAACTAATTTTAATCAGCCTATTTTAGGTTAATTCGAATTTGAATCCAGTTGGTTTGAATATAACTAATCCGAGTACTTCACTCGGATCGAATTTGACTGACTGGATTTATTACTAGTTTCACTCGTTTAAAATTGGTCCTACTACGATGAGGGAATAATGATGATCTTGTAAACCCACTAAGTAAAGTATTTATCCTAAATTTATTCCGGAATATTTGTGATTTGGATACTAAGATCAGGTAAGTACTTTAATTTTATTTAGTTATTTGATTTTATATTGATATTATTTTTATTGTTAGATAATTATAAAGAGGGAGAATGAAATACTTAATAGTAATCGCTTATAAATAACAATTGCATCTTTTGATCATCAAAGCACTTTGAGTAACTTAAGTGTCAAGGGTTTTTTTGCAGGTAAAACCCAGGCATTCCAAGTGGATTCTGGCAAGATATAAATTATTGCAGAGCGGTGGTGATCATTAGCATTACTGAAATTCAATAGTAGATTTTTAGCTCTACAGAATCAACCCCGGAGAAATTCCCACATTGACTTCGTAAGTCTTAAGCGTAGTCAGTCTCAGACTCCAGTAAGATGAGATTAGGAGTGTAGGACGTACGTGTTTCAAAGTCGAGTAAGAATTCAAGAGCATATAAAGCTTCCACGTGGCTGGAATTCAAGCGATCGACTAATATTCTTACAGATCGATTTAAAGCATACATCATTTTCAGGAAAAAAGAGTTGAAGAAACCATAATTATTACGCGCTTTCAGTCAATGCAATTGGGTTGGATGAATTAACCAGGCGTAAACTTATTTTTTCTTTTTCTCGTGTGAAAATGGAAGACAATGGTTTTTTATTCACTTGTTACATTATGTCATCGCGTTCATTTTTGCCATAAGAGAGTTCCCAAACGCAAATAAATAAATACATGTATATTTATTTGTTAATCAAGATGCTCCAATAGCAGTACTACGTTTTCAGATTATGAAGGGCCATTATTCGGAGATAATGAGCGTCAGAAAAACCATATCCTCACTTTTTATTATACTTATGCTTGTCTTAATAGCTGAAACGAATGTCGTTGAAGCTATCAGACGAACCAATTCTAGTGTTTATTGCAGTAAGAAAGAGAGGAACGCCCTTCTCACCTTTAAAGAAGGCCTTAACATCTCTTCTTATAGTACTCTTTCTTCTTGGGTTGGTGAAGATTGCTGCGATTGGTTTGGTGTAGGCTGCAGCAACCAGACAGGCCACGTGACAAAGCTTGATCTTCACAGCCAGTTTCTATGCAGTGAAATAGAAGATGGCAACAACTCATGCAAGAGTCTGTATTTAGGTGGTAAGTTGAGTCATTCTTTAGTTGAACTTAAATATTTGACTTACTTGGATCTAAGCGGCAACGATTTTCGGGGAATTCTTATCCCAAGTTTCGTCGGCTCTTTGACGAATTTGAGATACTTGGACCTCTCACATACATATCTTTCAGGAATGATTCCTCCTAATCTTGGCAATCTATCGAAGTTACTCCATCTCGATCTTTCAATTGAGACTCTTTGGGTATCAGATTTGCATTGGCTCCCTAACCTTTCTTCCTTAGAATATCTCAATTTACAAGGCGTTAACCTTAGCCAGGCAGAAACACATTGGTTGAAGGCTGTTAATATACTTCCTTCACTATTAGAGCTCCATATGCCTTTATGTCGTCTCCATTACTTGCCTCAGTCTCTTCCAACCATAAACTTTACGTCACTTTCAGTCCTTGATCTCGGTTATAATGATTTTCACTCCTCAATTCCTCAGTGGTGGTTTAATATCACTACCCTCATTGACCTTAGAGTTTCCTCGTCCCATCTTGGAGGCACCATTCCTGATGTTCCTCGAGGATGCCTTTGTAATTTGCAACGTCTAGATCTCAGCGCTAATGTCGATATCGGTGGTAAACTAGAAGGGCTTTTCAACGGTTTTTCAGGGTGCAACAATGCAAGTATAGAGCACTTGGACTTGAGTTTCAATAAACTTAGTGGGAGTTTGCCCAATTCTCTGGGATATCTCAGACGATTGAATTACCTTCAACTTTTCAACAACTTAATCTCAGGTCCAATCCCATCATCCATAGGAAATTTGTCGAATTTGGAACAACTTGATCTCTCGTTCAACAATATGAACGGGACTATCCCGGAAAGTCTTGGACAACTTACTAAGCTGTTGGTTTTAGTTCTTTTCCATAATTCTTTTGAAGGTGTCATATCTGAAGCCAATTTCCAGAACCTTACAAATTTATCTCTACTGTCCTTATCATCTACAAAGAACTCTTTGGTGCTTAAAGTGCGTCATAATTGGGTTCCACCTTTCAGTCTCTTTGCTCTCGTACTTAGTGGTATTCGCCTCAGTCCAGAGTTCCCTGCATGGCTCAAAACTCAGAAACAACTTACAGGAATAACCGTCTCTGATGCTGCAATTTCAGGCACAATTCCTGATTGGTTCTGGGGATTGTCCCCACAGATTCTCTACTTGGATCTTACTCATAACAACTTTAAAGGAAAACTTCCTGACTCATTAAACTTTTCCTTTCTAGGAGGATCGGTGGATTTGAGTTTTAATTCCTTGGAAGGCTCGGTTCCTCTTTGGTATAATCTTGCGTACCTTTTATTAAGGAACAACCTTCTCTCTGGACCAATACCTTCCGAAATTGGCCATGTAATGCCAGATTTAAGATACCTTGTTCTATCTGGCAACTTTCTAAATGGTAGCATTCCTCCATCTATAAACAAAATGACGAGTTTGACGACACTTGATCTATCAAACAATCTCTTATCAGGAGAAATCCATAACGACTGGGGGACAATGCAGAGGATTTGGAAGGTAGTTCTATCGAGTAACAACTTAACTGGTATAATTCCAAGCTCATTATGCTCACTGCCTTCACTTCTCTGGCTGCAATTGAGTAAGAACAATCTTTGTGGAGAGCTATCTCTGTCATTGCAAAATTGCAACTCGGTGGCCACACTCGATCTTGGAGAGAATAAATTTTCTGGTGCTATACCGAAATGGATTGGCAAAAGACTTCTTTTACTGACCATATTACGCCTAAGAAGCAACTTGCTTACCGGAGACATTCCTGAAGAATTGTGTGAGCGGACCTTCATTCACGTCTTGGATCTTGCTCATAACAATTTCTCTGGATCAATACCGGCTTGTTTAGGCAGGATGATCGGCTTCCAACAATTAGGCTTTTACTATAAGTCTCTACAATTTAAAGATGCAATAGACTACTCGAGCCAAATGGAGTTGGTATTGAAAGGGAGACAAGACGAATTTGCAGAGCAACTTTACATAGTAATCACGATTGATCTTTCGGTAAACAGTCTCTCCGGGGAAATCCCAGCAACATTAACAAATCTTTCGAAATTGGTTTGTCTAAACTTATCCATGAACCAGTTGACAGGAAGTATACCGGAGAAAATCGGGGACCTGAGACAATTAGAGACTCTAGACCTCTCTTGGAACCATCTTGAAGGCCACATTCCTCAAAGCATGTCGTCTCTAACTTTCTTGAGCCATTTGAACTTGTCGCACAACAACTTGTCTGGACCAATTCCATATACCGCCCAGTTGTCTCACTTAGATGATGCAACCATTTACGAGGGTAACCCAGGGCTTTGCGGGCTTCCACTGCCAACCATGTGCAGCACAGACACAGTTGCTAAAAGTAAACCAGGAACTAATGGAGACGACGAAGATAAAGCCGACGAGTTTTGGTTCTACGTAAGCATCGGATTGGGATTCATCGTGGGATTTTGGTCTGTTTGCGGCAGTTTGGTGATGAACAGGTGTTGGAGACATTCCTATTTCAGGTTCATGGACAACGTAAAAGAGAGGCTCTTGCTAATCATTGCACTGAATGTGGCTCGTCTGCGGAGAAATATGTAGGTGGGAAGACACTTGAGGTAACTAATTAGTGAAAGATAACAATGCATTCGTTTTTATATTCTTTCAAAAAGATATAAACTAAAAAAAAAAAATGTTCGAGTTTGATTCTTCTTAGTTATTTGGCCTTTTATATTGCAGTGAAGGTGGTTGATCGACCTGTTAAAGTTTGGAAAGGAAGAAGTAGCTGAATAAAGAAGAAAAAAGCAGAAATTAAGAAGTAGTTGAACCTTGGATTTTACTTAGATGTGCTTTCAACTATAGTGTGGTATATTAGTTACAGCTGTTGCATAAGATTGAATAAAAATTCCCCTATATATATATATATATATAGGTTGCCAATCCATAGGTATTTTTTTTTTTAATATAGCATCAGTTTCAACGAAATTGCCAATCACTTGTGCATAAGTTTTCAAAGATATCAAGCAAGGTCTGTTCTGAAAGAGGAAGTTGAATGATTTATGTGTATCTTCTTTTATAATTAGGCAGTGATAAATTGATTCTTGCTGGTTATCTTACATAATTCAGACATCATCTTCATGATAGAGACCAGAGATTAAAAATATAGTATAAGATGAGATTAATTCTTCTAACCTCTCCACATTTTTTACTCTATACTTCGTCGGATGACTTGACTGGCCACAAATCAAGGAAATGAACTTAAAAGAAGTTAATCCCCTACAGTTATATACTTAGCAGTTCATACTTGTAAGTTATAGCTTTTGGAGATGGCTAGCAGAAAAACCACCTTTCCACTTTTTATTCTACTCTTGCTTTGCTTACTTACTACAATAAATCTCATTGAAGCCATAAGTTGCAGAGAGAATTAGAGGAATGCCCTTCTTACATTTAAAGAAGGTCTCAATGATACATCGAGTTGCCTGTCTTCTTGGGTTGGCGAAAATTGCTGCAACTGGTTGGGTGTTGGATGTAGCAACCAAACAGGGCACGTGACAAGACTTGATCTCCACAGCCAATATTGCTTCCTGAGCACGGTAGAAGAAGACAACAAAACATCAGTACCATGTAAGCAGTTGAGTTTGGGTGGTAAGTTAAATCCTTCTTTACTTGCCCTGAAATATTTGAATTACTTGGATCTAAATGGCAACAATTTCCAAGGAACTCCTATCCCAAGTTTCATTCGTTCTTTGTTGAATTTGCGATACTTGGACCTATCACATTCATCTTTTCCAGGAATGGTTCCTGCTAATCTTGGCAATCTATCAAAGTTGTGCCACCTTGATCTCTACACTATGGTGTATTCTCCTACTCTTTTGGGCATCAGATTTGCACTGGCTCCCAAATCTTTCTTCTTTGCAATATCTTGACTTGGAAGGCATAAATCTCAGCAAGACAGCTACTCATTGGCTACAATCTACTAATATGCTCCCCTTATTATTGGAGTTACACTCGAGTAGTTGTAAGCTTCCTAGGATCCCTCAATTTCTTCCATTTATAAATATACATCTCTTCAAGTCCTTCATCTTGCTAATAACAACTTCACCTCTCCAGTACCTCCATGGGTCTTCAATATTAGCACTCTAGTGGAACTTGAACTTATTCATGTGAGATTAGAGCCAACATTCCGGAAGTTGCATGGGGAAAACTCTGCAGCTTGCAGACTTCAGACCTTTCAGCCAATGATATCACTGATGAATCGATGATATAGCGAAAATCATGGCCGCTTTGTCTGAATACCATAACAGTAGCTCAAGGTACTTAGATTTGAGCATGAATGAACTAGAGGGAAATCTGCCTGATTACATAGGGTCTTTTCAAAATTTGGAATACCTTGCTCTCACCAAGAACTCCTTCTCCGGTTCAATTCCAGCATCTATAGGAAACTTGTCACATTTGTGGATGCTGGACCTATCTTTCAATAAGTTAAGTGGCACTATTCCAGAAAGTATTGGCTAGTTGACACGGTTATTGGAATTAAGTCTTTGGGGGAATTCATGGGAAGGCATCATATCTGAAGTTCATCATCAGAATCTCACATACTTGAATAGGTTTTCCATTACATCTCTAAGTAACTCTTTAGTTTTCAAGATAGGACATGATTAGTTGCCTCCCTTCAGTCTAAAATCCTTTGAAATTTGCAACTGCCATCTGGGGCCTTCTTTTCCTGCATGGCTCAGAACTCAGACTGAATTTGACACAATAACACTCAGAAATTCTGGCATTTCAGATAGAATTCCTGATTGACTGTGGAAATTATCACCTAGTATTTTTTGGTTGGATCTTTTCGAAAACCAACTCAGTGGAGAGCTTTCCAACTCCATTCACTTTTCTTCTAAAGTTTACTTGTCGATTCAGTTGGGCTTCAACTGCTTGGAAGGTTCCCTCCCACTGTGGACAAATGTGACGTACCTCTCACTGAGGAACAACTTGCTTTCAGGACCCATTCCTTCAAACATTGGCCATGAGATGTCAACATGGCTAAACTTAGATCTTTCAAGGAACTACATAAATGGTAGCATTCCACCTTTCATCAAAGAATTGAGGGATTTAGCTTCTCTGGATCTATCATTTAATCACTTATCTGGAGAAATCTTTGAACGGTTGATGGGTTTGGATAAGCTTCAGTTCCTAGATTTGTCAAACAACAATCTTTCTGGTGGCATTCCAACCTCAATGTGCTTACGACTACCTTCTATTTACTGGTTGAAATTAAGTGATAATAGTCTATCTGGGAGCTTCCTTCATCCATGCAGAACTGCACTAACTTGATTGCATTTGATCTTGGAGATAGTTCAATTTCTGGCGCCATACCAACTTGGATCAACGCTGAAAACTTGATTTACTTGAACTATTTAAGTCTACGAAAGAACATGTTACATGGTAATATTCCTAAACAGTTGTGCCATCTTCCTGTTCTCAATGTCTTGGACCTAGCACTTAATAACTTATCAGGTGAAATTCCCAGTTGTCTGGGAAGTTCATTACCAATGAAAAATCCAGGGTATCTATTCTAATGGCCACCATCGATCCAACCGCTACCATCCTCGAAGCATTTAGAGTTGGTAGTTAAAGGAAGAGTAACTGAATACACCAGTATAATGTCACTACTAAATCTGATAGACCTTTCAAGCAATAATCTATCAGGAGAGATACCAGAAGAAATGACAAATCTCTCAAGATTGGGTTCTCTGAATTTGTCCCGAAACCATTTAATGGGAAGGATACCATAAACTATTGGGAACTTGCAGCTCTTAGAATCTCTCGACCTCTCATGGAATCATCTTTCAGGCCCAATTCCTCCAAGCATGTCATCCCTGACTTCTTTGAGTTATCTAAACTTGTCCCATAACAACTTGTTGGGACAAATTCCATCCACCAACCTGTTCCAAACCTTCGGCAACTCATGGACATATGAGGGTAATCAAGATCTTTGCGGGCCGCCATTGCCAAATGAATGCTCCTCGCCAAGCAACAGTGGGAATTCAAAAGACAGAGATGCAGACAAAGATGATGATGGTGATGGTCATGAAATCTTATGGTTTTACGTATGTCTAGTCTTGGGATATGTAGTAGGTTTTTGGGCGATCTGTGGCATGAAAGAAAAGCTCATGGTGTTCATTTTAATCCATTAGGCTCGTTTGCTACGAAAGATGAATATGTCAGCAAAATAACCGAGGTAACAAGTAGACAGATTTTAAAGAAAGCATACCTTATTTTCCATGATAAAACGTTGGTTCTTCTTTGCTTTTGTCCGTTTGCAGCATGTGCTTTTTCTGCAAAAGAAAGACAAGTTTTGAAGAACCGCAGTTCATGGATTGGTGGCAGCAGCAGCTTGTTTTTGCTTGTCGTTATCTCCTCTGTTTGTTGTTCCTGTTTGTGTCATTTGAATAAGTGCTGCTGATGTTATTTTTTATTTCCAACTGTGTCTATTTCTTTCATCAATGTGGTAAGACTTTTATTGCAAGTGCCCTTTGGCCCAAAATACTAGTGTATTTGATGTGCTTGTTTTGGTTGAGAAGGGAGCCGGGAAACTTGTGTGTATAGTTGGGTGAGCTTTTGCCTCGGGAAATATAATGGATCCATTCGATGATCTTTTTTTTTTCCTTCTAATTTTCGAATGAATCCATTCGATGATCTTGTTTAATATTAAAGCTTTTATTTTTCTTTCTTCTATCATCCATGTTTGCTACATAGGAAAAAATTTCTGTGTGAAACGTTTAGAAGAGGCTCCTTTCAGGAAAATAAGACTCAATAATTTAACATGTTTTACATTTTACATTTACAAACCAAGCCTCTTCGGTCTCAGATATGTAGAAGAACCCTTCGGCAACCCCGGTGTTGACACACGTTGTTGCTGCTTGGTTCTCCGCTCCCTCTCCTTTTCCTTGTTTTCTCTTTCTGCCTCAGCTTGCTCCTTCCTCAAATTCTCCATCTCTTCTTCCATGGCCGTTTTCTCTTCCTTCTGTCTCTTCTTATGCTCCAATAATGACGTATCAGAGTCCTTGACAGAGAAGAACATGGGTCCTAGCTCAGCCATCCACTGGGGCTCCACTGCTGTGGCACACTGCATGTACTCTTTTGTTGTTAGAATCAACTCATGATAAACAACGTACTCTGGTGTGCAACCCATTCCGTAGAGAGCACTACTAGGATGTAAATGACATGGCATCCCATTCCTGCAATTGACATACTCCCCCACACCCTTTAATTTCGCTGAGTTGTGGAAATAAGCAGAACAAATAGCTTTTCTCACAATGTCTGTATCAGGCCAAGAAGATGTCAAGGGTATTTTCAGTGTCTTCAGAATATCCAACAGCTGCGATCTCACCTCTCTAGCTTTACGCAATCCTTTAACATGCAAAAAATGGTCATTACACCAGTCTCCCCTGTATTGATGTTGTTTCCACTGTTGGTAAACATTATAGAGTGTCAAGTGGTCGGACTCAGGGATGAAGAATTTTTCACGTGCAGCATCACTCTCCTCAGCCCTATCTTTGGGCCTAAAGAATACTGATGGCACTGAAAGCATCGACACAATGGTCAAAACCTCATCTAAGCACCCTAACTGTTCACCCATCAGGAGCATCTTAGCAAGTGGGGGATCCAATGGGAACTCTACCATTTTCCAACCAAGGTCAGTCAAGCTCCCAACGTTGTTAAGAGCACCCAAGACCCACAACTGGTACATAGAATTAAGGATATTGTCTTGGGGAGGTGGATCCATGAAATCGAAATCAAGTAAATTCTCGACTTTCAGAGATTTGAGCAACAAGACAACATTGCCAAGATTGGTCCTTTGAATCTCAGGCACAGGACTGGGTAGCATCTCGTTCAGGTATGCACTCTCTGTATACAACCGATAACATGTGCCCGGACCAGTTCTTCCAGCCCGTCCAGCACGTTGGTCAGCAGCAGCACGACTGACAGGGAAAACTTGCAGAGCATCCATACCCATCCTAGGGTTGTACACCTTCATTTTACCGTAACCAGTGTCAATGACATAAAATATGCCATCCACTGTCAAAGATGTCTCAGCTATGTTGGTGGCCACAATGCACTTGCGCTCTCCTTCTTCAGCTTTTTCGAATATTTTTGCTTGCAAGTCAGCAGGAAGCTGTGAATATATCGGGAGTATCAAGAGCTTTGGAACCCCTTTCTTAGTAGTTGAGACAAGTTGTTCCATGCGCTCTGCTAGAGCATAGCAGGCTGCCTCGATCTCATCTTGGCCAGTCATAAAGATGAGAATGTCACCTGGAGGGCTTGTGATATGGATAGTCATCGCCTGCTTCACTGCAGCCTCAACATAATCTTCACAGGGGCTTTTACTGTACAATATATTTACAGGAAATGTTCTCCCAGGGATGTGAAAAATCGGAACACTGCAACAAATATAAATATGGAATGAATTAAGAAAGTTATTGTAGAAGATGATGGCATGATAAAAATCTTAACAGATAAAAGATTACCTTCCAAAAAAATTTGAAAATTTTTGTGCATTGAGAGTAGCAGATGTCACAATTAGCTTGAAATCGCGACGCTGGGCAACGACTTTTTTCAAAATTCCAAACAAAACATCTGTGCTCAGTGACCTCTCATGGGCTTCATCCATCACAACGATCCTACAATAAAAACAATTTTTTTATCTTACTGACAAATCACTAATTAAGGGTTAAAAACAGACAAACGTATGAAAATTAACTTCTCTTACCGATACTTTTCAAGATCAGCATCCTTAAGTGTCTCACGTAAAAGTACTCCATCTGTCATGTACTATCAGGAAAAAAAAAATCAGTATATAATAAAGTGATGATTGATATCTTTTGAATAATTTGCACCGCTAAAGAAAATCTTGGAGGAAAGATTGCAGACTTAAGTGTTATTGATAATATAGAGACAATCATGAATAATGAGTGTAGAGCAACATGTCAATGGATATCGGATAATGATTCAAATAACTTAGTCAGAGCAAGAGAGGGGGTAGAAACCTTTATTATAGTATTTGGCCCAGTCACATCCTCAAAACGAATAGCATAGCCAACTTTATCACCAAGCTCAGTATCCATCTCCTCACTAACTCTTTTTGCAACACTCATTGCTGCCACACGCCTAGGTTGGGTGCATCCCACAATTCCATTTACAGTGTAGCCATCTTCATGTAGATACTGTAAACCAAATCCAAATAGTCAAATGCCAGCCAGTGTGATACAGAGACCATCCTTGCAACCTTAAACAAACGCACAATATTTTGGTAATAAGAAATTAACATATAAATGAACCTGCGTCAATTGAGTTGTCTTTCCTGAACCAGTTTCTCCAACAACCACAACAACCTGATTTTCACGAATTACCTGTACAATAGATGTTCAAAACAAAGTTACAACTTAGGAGAGCACATCAAAGACTATATGTGCATAAATAAACTCAATAGATGTTCAAAACAGAGTTACAACTTAAGAGAGCACATCCAAGACTATGTGCATAAAAAATAACAAATTTACATATGTGCTAGTGCTCTAAGTATACCAAAGGCATAACCAACTCAAAACAAGAATAATATTCAAGTTTCTCCATCTATATACAAAAGCTTACTAAGAGAAAAACATCACACCTGCAGTAACTCATCTCGCACTGAGAAGATTGGCAGATATTGTCGTTGCTGTGCAATGGTTTTTGTCTTTGCAAAGTCACTCACAGCCTCCCCCTTTTTCAAATGTTGTGCAAACTTTGCTTCTTCCTTGAAATCAATTTCACCATCTTCACCTACTGTTGCAGTATCTGCATCGATCTGGTAACAGAGTTGAAAGCATGAGTGTCTTGCATATAAAGCATGCAATTATGCAAACCTCATTTTTAAAATAAAATACCTGCTCTGCTGATTTTTCAACACCAAGTATATCACCAAGTTTCGAGCCTGCAAGCTCCCAAAAGCGTTGGCGTGATTTGTTCTGACTTTGTTTCTCGTGAATTTCCTTTACCAAAACAGATCCTTTGCGTGAAATTATAGCCATATCTGATGTGGGATCCTTAATTGGCATTATTGGCTCTGCTTGTTTGGTAAAAACAACCCTCCCATCCAGGAAAGGAGGTTTCGTATCTGCCACAACAAAAAGTAAAGGAAATTTAGCTAAATGAGATAGACAGACTCCAACTTAATGCATTACATTGAACGAATCAGATGGCTCATTCTAAATGTTCTTACCATGTACAAGAAGAATAACCTTGCGTTCCTCTTCATCATCAAACTCAGTCTGTACCTCAGTGCCGCGGACAGCTCCAGATCTCAATAGTTGTCTGTCTTCCCACTGAGCATTATCTGCAGTGCGTTGAGACAGTTTTTTGGTTTGAGCAAGTGTCATCTTAGTTCCATCTCTTCGAACCTGTACCAGAAATATAAATATATAAAGGAGGTGCTGGTGTGCCAAGACACTGAACTGCTATATAAGAAAAAGACAAAGCTCGAATTAATTGGTACACACTGAAGTAAATCAATGTGTCTAAGACAGAGAACACTTACTAAGAAAAAAACATAATTTTCACATATACGCAATATAATGGTACAGAGGCAGGCTACTTTAATAATGACTGTCTTTTGTCCCGCTACTCAACATGTCAAATTTCAACAATGAAATGTCCGCTCCCCCCCCCCCCCAAAAAAAAAAAAAATTAGATACATTTATGGGGACTTGAACCCCATACCACTAACACACACCCATCCACCCAATCACTTGAGCTCCAAGTAGCACAATGAAATGTGAGCCTTTAAGATGATAATTCATATTATAGCAACCATCAACTTCTGGTGCAAAATCAAAGAACAAAACCATGGATGGTAGAAGTCATATTATATTGAAGCTTTTACTGAGCACAAATTTCATAATAAACTTGCTGGACACAAAAACCAAAAACTACAACAATCATCTAAACTACCAATCTTAACATATTAATTTACAACAAAAGAAGAAAAAGAAAAAGAAGTTAAGCTTAGGTCCCAGACAAAACTCAACACCCTTAGAGAACTATTAGCACAAAGACGAGCAATGCATAATGCTTGTGCTCCAAATACGCAATGATTTATACACATATCAATAAATCAAGAACATACAATCAATCATACCAGCCTTTTAGCTAACTCTGCTTCTTTCTTTTGAAAGGAAGCCTCATCTCCAAAGAAAAATGATGAGCTATCCGAATCAAACATAGTGTTCCCTTCTTCTCTGTCATACCTGTATGACAAGATTATGTTAGTCAACTATGTCCTCTCTCCTGTTTAGGAATTAGCCAAAAATAATAAATAAACACAATCCATCTTTTAAATTACCATGCCCGGTCAGAATTGTATTCCATCTCTAAGCGCATGCTTTCAGAAATCTCATACTTCTGCTCTTCGGCCAAATCAGTCCCCTCTCCTTCCCCATCCTATAGTCATTGACACACCCAACATGGTAAGAGTAGCACATGAAGAAACCAATCATGGCTCTACAATGACAAAAATATCCAAGTTGGAAAACATACAGCTGTTCTTTTGTTGAACAGAGCATAGAAAGCACCCTATTTCATTGGAATGAGTAAACACTAACTGGGAGGAAAAGCTTTCAAGATAGTCCAAAACTATTTTACCTCATATGATCTGGAATTCTCTGACGAAAAACTAAGTTGGTGGGACCTCCCACTATGTCTAGAATTTGAAGATCTGACTGAGGAACCAGAAGCACGTATGGGAGCTGGCGAGGGCGAAACATTGTCCCAGGAAGAAACATTAGAACCTGCAGCAAGTCCCATGTCAATCTATCAGCCTGCAATAATATATTCCAAAATAATAACAGTTCCAGAAACCAAATAACATACCAGTGTAGTGGGGCGTGTTGCCACCCAACCATGGTGAAACAAGCCTTGCATCAGGTGAGGCCCCAACAAACATAGGGGACGGTGAAGGTTGATGGCGCCTGCTGGAATTGGAATAACTATCTCGACGTGGTGTATCTTCCCATTCCCATTTCCCATCATCCCAGTTAGATCTGCCTGAAGTATTTGCCCACATTGGCACTAAATCAGTAATACTCATGTATTTACAAACAATAAAGTTTTATCCCAGCAAAAACTACTCAGAATGTCTTCTAAATATGTAATTTACATCTAAACAACAACTAGGTAGTCTATATTCTTGACAAATTATGGGGAACCATAGGCATGACTATAATGACAAAATGAATAAGTGTTTGTAATTGTATTGTATAAATGACTACTGGTCCCTGAATTATAGTCCCTAAACTTTAAATTTAGTCATAATGGTACTAAAACTATTAAAAAAGTTTCATTTTTAGTCCTTTTTCTATGCATCATGTTTGATTCTTAACAGAAAGAGCACATAAGACGCATTTGTCCTTATGTTTTTATTGATTTCAACAAAATATTACATTTCAAACAGTTTTAAAATGGATTATTGTCAAATATACAACTAATTTTTATTTAATCAATTATTCTTAAATTGCTTCAATTCATGTTCCAATCTCTTTATAGTGCTAAATTATGCTTCTGCATATGAAATAAGTACAATAAAAAAGCACATGTGTCTCATATAATCCTTTTGTTAAGAATAAACTGAAATATACAGCAAAAAAACACTAAAATAAAACTCATTTCATAGTTTAAGGACTAAAGTGTAACTTTGTCCGTAAATTAGGAACCAATAAGGTCATTTATCCTATGTGTGTAAAAGACACACACAAGGACCACTTACCAGACCCCCTCTTTGAACTATCGTATCTACTTCTCTTTCTTCCATAATCTCCACCATACCCCGGTTCATCACGATCACATGATTCCCTTCCATAATATTGATCTTTACTTCCATTACTATGTCCTTGTCTTACCCTCCTATTGTCAGCTCTGGCATCATCCTTGTAGTCTCTTCTCCCACCACCACGGTCATCCCTGTCATAATGATCCCTATACTCTCCTCTCCCACTACCACGGTCATCTTTGTCACCCCTATAATCTCTTCTCTCACGAACACGGTCATCCCTATCATACCTAGGGCTCCTCGACCGGATGCTCTGGGAACCTCGCGCAGATTTAGTTGAAACCTTCAATTCAAACATATTATCATAAGCAAATCAGACCCGATATACAACATTCTGACCCAAAAAAAAAAGTGATTTCACCATCAAGAACCTCATCAAAAAGGCTATCCAAATCAAAGTGAAGAAGAAGAAAACAGTTGGACCATCACCCAGCGAAAAAACAGTTGGAGCATTACCCAACAATAAAACAGTTGGACCATGAAACTAAAAACCAATGGACCAAATAAGAACCCTCTGGAGTAATAAGTAACAAAATTAAGAACATGACACTAATACCAGTGATGAAATCTTGCTTGTGCAGAAGATAAACTCACATCTGCAGGTTTAGGTCCTCCAAGACAATGAGTCCCATATCTATCATCAACTTTATCTTCTTGTGTTAGTGCACTTTCTGCAATAGAAGAATTCTAAATTTCACTCAGGCAGTAAAGAAAGTTACTACAGAAAAGCAAATTAAAAGAAAACACTATAAAACAGAACATATCAAGGTAATAATTAATATGTATCGAGTGAACATATCAAGAGTAATTCACGTTTAGAAGCTAAAAAAAGGTTAACAAAATTAAAGGATATCCATCCTTCTTTTTACCCTGAATGCAACTCCGATAGGAGGGTAATATTATTAACAAGAAAGAAAGAATTAACAAATCACATAAATACGTAAAATGGCAGGCCCTAAACAATCCCTGTTAATCCAAGGGATAAGCAAACAAGGATATCCATCACTGATCATCAATAAGGTAACTTCTTCCGGTTTGTTTAACCATGAGATCTAATGCATTCTCCCCCCATATTGCTCTCATTGAAATACTTTCTCAAAATTAAACACCTATGAAGCATGCCTTGTCTTTTTCAAATAATAAAATTAAACCTAAGAACCACAAATATCCTGAATTACCTCATTAAAATAAACCCAAAGGCAAGGACATGCAAGCTACCACATATACCATTTGCAATAAATACAGAAAAAAAATAAGTATAATAATAGAATGACAAAAAAAAGATGCCACAAACTGCAGCTGGAGCTTGGGTTGTTCATTTTAATTTTGAATCCCTTAGATTTAGAAGAAAGTTATTCCAGTGTAAAAAATCCATATTTTATGTCAAATAATGGATTTATACATGATCATTACTGCATGGACCATCTGCAGATGAATTTTACCTCATATCTGCAGAAAAATTAGAGATTGAAACAAATTGAAAAGTTACCATAACCTCCATGTAACAGGGGGCACCATGGTCCTGCAGCTGGAGTGGTTTTGCAAAAGCTAAAGCCCATAATCTCTTAAATAAAGAGAACCTAAACAAAATCATACCTCCATACGGTGTCTCACTTGCAGCTATTTCACGATATTGTCTCCTAGCAGGATTTCGCATACCAGTGGATGTTTTATCCCCTGTGTCATCTGTTACAGAAGATCCGTAATTCTCCTCTTCCTCCATAGACGCTGCAAGAGAAACAACTCTTTCTCCTGGGGCATTAAAGCCACCATCAACCTTAGACTCTCCTCGTTTCGCATTAGCTA
This sequence comes from Parasponia andersonii, assembly GCA_002914805.1. NCBI lineage: Eukaryota > Viridiplantae > Streptophyta > Magnoliopsida > Rosales > Cannabaceae > Trema > Trema andersonii. The sequence goes on along the minus strand of JXTB01000243.1, from coordinate 88,387 downwards.
GGATATCAAGCCCTGTTATATATATCCAATCAGAATTAACGCCGGGGAGAAACTCCATAAACTCTAATAATTAGCATCAAAGGATGTAAGATGCAAGTGACAATTCTTCCAAGAAAACAAAATCATGTTAATACAATTTATATATACCTAAGAGAGATTTCCTCTCGGGAGGTCTAAATACCACTCTATCCTTCCCAGGAAGGTATAAACCCCCGCCGGTGGTCTTTTCAGCTTCCAGAGTCGCGGTTGTCTTGTCCACGTCAATAGGCCGAGTGTTTCCCCGCTTCTAGAACAAACAAAAAAGAAGGTCAACAAACAATCAAAAGACATATTGTATGTGTATGTGTGTGCATATATATCACCTTACAGTTCAGGGAATCTAAAACTAACCTCCATAGATATAGTTGAAGAAACTGTACACTGAACCACACACCCAACAATGCCACCTACATAAATAAATAAATAAATGTTGATAGCTGAAACTGAAAGACGAAGGTGAACTCAAATTTCAAAAACATTTAAAAGGTAAGCTCTTAAAACTAATTCATACTCGGTAGAGCTAAACTGAGCAAAGCATGGCTTCAATTTCGTATAAATTATGAGTGATAAAACCCTAGCTAGTGAAAAATATAGGAGTTAATTCACCAACTGCGACAAAAAGCATCCCGTACCGTAGGACAGATATATAGATAGATAGGCATTCAAAACCACGATTTGAGAAAACCCTAATATGGTAATTGGAGTTGTTGTCTGAGGAAATGAGAGAGAGAGAGATGTAGTACCTGGTGATATTGGGGTTACCAAAAATGGTGTGTCTCAGAGATTTTGGGGACGAAGACGAAGAAAGAGAGGGCTCTTGTCTTGGTCTCTACTGGCCGTAAGTTTGAAGCCAAGCAACACAAAGGCGGCGATTTTGGACCAAACCAAACTGTTCATCACACGCACCGACTTACATCCCCTCCCTTCCCTCCTCCGGTTCTCCAAGGAGACTAGACTAATCCCAGTCATTTTCGCTTGTCAAACTCTTCTTTTTATCGTTGTCGTCGTCGTTTTTCTTTTCCTTCTATTTTACTTTTGATTTTTTGGTCTTGAAACGGTATGTCGTATCTACTGTTGTTTATGTAGATTGTAGAAGAAAAAACAAATCTCGTTTCTGTATGGTCAACTCAGGTCTTAATTTTGATCCCTGTATCTTTGAAGTTCCAACGTCTTCTTACTCTAATTTCTACTACTAGAATTTAATTATGTTTTTGGGTTTTTCTAGCAACTTTGGATCATATTGTACCAATCGATTCTAAAATCCTAAAGTCAAGCCTATGATTATTATGATTATGATTTTATATTATGGTAATAAACAACAACAACAATTATCAAACGACAAATGATGTCCATTCCATCACGAACGACAACAACATAACTTTAAATGACACGATACTTGTGGGATCCGTTCTTAGATCATGTACCACGTGGATGATTAAGTGGCAAAATAAGTCACAGAAGGCACACTGTCTGACACGTGTCGAGAATGACCGCTTAAAAGCCACACTAGTCGCACGTGATACCGTATAGGCCCGTGGGCTGTTGGAGGCCAGGGCCAAATCCATCCCAGACCTTAGACGGGTTCGGTCCAGTCTAATTCTTACCTCGACAATTGGGGGTCAGGAGCCTCGAGGGTCTTCCGCTAGAAGATCATTGGAGGCAGTGTACTGCTCCAGACCCAGACAAGGCATTTAATGCAATCCTGGATAGATGTGCGCATTGGGCAAACTGTCCTGATAGGACGGCGGCTTGTCAAAGTCTCACCCACACCGGGTTCGGGTCATAGGGGATGGCTGAAAGTAGGTCACGACGATGCAAGGAAAATTACGGTAACCATGGCCCGTGATTTCTAAAGGAAGTCATGATGAGAAAAGGTACTCGATCCTGGGATTGAGGACCAGAAAGTTCTCAGTTCAGGACTATATATATGAGTCATACATCCTCCTGAGGACATAGGCATATACACATACATAGAGAGATAAATAAAAATTTATAAGCAAGAGAAAAATTTAATCTTTGCTACTCAATCTCAGGGACAAATATCTGACTTAAGAATCGGAGAGTCTTTGCAGGTGGCCACCCCCGCCTCTCCGACCCGACCTAAAGTCAAAAGCACTCTGGGATAGCAAGGATACGTTGACAGTTGGTAGATATAGCATTAGTAGTTCAGAGACACGTGGTCAACTGGTAAGAATTGTCACCAATAGTTTGGCGCCGTCTGTGGGAATGTTGCACATGAGAGAAAGGGTAAAAGTCTCACGACCGCGCTTTCCCTGAACAAAAAAGCCATACGACATCAGATGACACCCTCAAGAATGACAACCAGGAGCACACGTCCCGACGCTGAAGGAAGCTCCCGGGAAGCGCGACCAAATCTGGAGCAAAAGCTGGACCAAATACTTGCCACCTTGGCAGAGGCAAATAGGAATGTGGAGATGGCCCACGAGGTTATCTTGGGTTTAAAAGATGAAGTCGCAGAAGTTCATAGAGATAACGTCTGCCTTAAAGGACTGTTGGCAAGCAAAGCTAGGAATGGGCGAAGGGAGGACTTCGACGAGGAGGTCCAGTAAGAGTCTAGAGGTCAACTGCCGAAGGAAGTCCCCACCCCGTCCAGATCGCGGATGTAGGGGGAACGACAAAGCCAGACAAGGCCTTTCTGGGCGAGAGCGGCAGTGGACAAAAGACACCAGGAGAGCCCGGAAGGTGTGCTTCCCAACTAGAAACAGGAGATGATAGTGGAGCTGAGTAAGAGGCTCGGGCCCATCACAACCAGACCTCCGATGACCTGGCAGAACAGACCGTGCAAGGGATCAACCGGATAGTCTTCGCTGATTGGATCCAACTGGAGCCCAAGCCGAAGGACTTCACGACTCTAACCTTCAGACCGTTCGAGAGAAAAACCGATCTCCTCGATCATATACACCATTTTTAGTAGAAGATGGCCCTGGAGACCAAAGACGAGGTTGTGTCTTACAAGGTTTTCTCCACCACCCTGCCGGGGCTAGTCGTGTTGTGGTTCAGGCAACTCCTGGAAAAGTTCATAAATGTTTTTGAAGATTTTTGCAAACTTTTCCTAAAATCATACACGGGCGTCTGGAGGCAGCAGAATACCATGCGAGACCTCGACCGTTTGGAGTAATCCGCGAACGATTCTCCAAGGGAATATTTGTCGCGTTTCCTAGAGGTGATGTCCTTAGTGCACAATGCCAACTCAGCCCAAGCCACGAGCTCGTTCGTCAAGGTCGATGCTATCGAACCATCCGCTTTTGAATTTATCATACGACATGACAGACATCCAGGCAAAATCGGAAGGGGTATTTAGGGTACTGGAAAGCTACCAGAAAGCGCCCAAGGCCTCTGTCGCGATAATAACAGCACCGGCGCAAACCCCGGTCACGCAAGGAATAAAGAGGCCTGCGCCGGGCCAGGGGCCAGCTTCAAAGCAGGGAGCCCTAACCCAAGGTGATCCAGAAAGCGGCAAGAGGAGGAAGACATTTAAGGACCCTCTAACGAAGTACAAGCTCAACACACTGATTGATGTGATCTACCTCCAGAACAAAGACAGGGGCATTTTCAAAGATCCGCATAAGTCCGATGTTCCTGAGCACATGAAGAACAGGAGTAGGTACTACCAATTTCACAAAGATCAGGGCATGATACCATCAACTACTGTAGCTTTACGCACAGATGATGATGGCGATCTAAGCCGGTAAGTTGAAGTAATACGTGAAGACGAGCAGAAGCCAGTCCAAGGAGGACGCCACCAGGCCCGAAAAAGGAAAGCAGACCCAAGCCTCCGGGTCAGGGGAGCAGGCTCTGAGGATAGTGCCGATAATCATAGGCAGTCTAGAGCCGACCCAGAGTCAGGAGAAGAAGGAAAAATCCCAGAGAAGAGCCAAAGAGAGGGTGAAGCGCCTGAGGGTTATAGGGCACTCCGTGAACAACATGACGATGGGAGAAAGCTGCACCTCAGCTGCCCCTATCGCCTTCACCCAGCAAGATTTGGCTACATTATGCCTACCTCATGATGACCCCTTGGTAATTAAGCTACAGATCGACTCTGCGTTAGTCAGAAGGGTCCTAGTCGATGGCGGGAGTAGCATCGACGTCTTCTTCCTCATCACGTTTGAGAACATGGGCCTGAATCGGAGTGTGCTCAGGCCGACCCTGTCAGCCGCTGTTCGCCTTCAACAGCACTAAGGTCAGCCACTTGGTGTCGTGACTTTGAAGGTCAGTGTTGTAGAGAGGTGCTTGGACGTAGATTTCGTCGTCATCGATTGTCAGTCCTCCTTTAACGTCATCATGGGGAGAGGGTGGATCCACGCCATGCATGGGGTCACCTCCACCCTCCACCAGGTCTTAAGATATCAATCGAAGGATGGTACTTACATAATAAACATTAAAGGAGACTTGACCTCCGTGAAGAAATTTTTTTCAACCGCATTGAGGGAAGCCGATGCGAGCGCAAACGTCTCAACAGGGGACAAATAGCAATCAAAGAACCGCCTGCTAACGTACATAAAGCGGATCGAAGAGGAATCTGATGAGCAGAAACCACGATTGAGAAACTAGTGGCGATCCCTTTGAAAGAAGTAAAATCGGGGAAAGTAATCTTGATCGGGGCCCTACTGCCCGAAGAGGAAAAGTGCGAGTTGTTGGAATTCCTTAGGCAGAACGAGGACGTCTTTGCGTGGTCCCATGATGATATGCCCGGAATAGACCCCGCGCATGCCTGCCACTAACTAAACACAGACCCCAACTTTCTCCCGGTCAGACAAAAACCCCGAAGGTTTACACTGGAGAAAAACAGGGCGATCAACAAGGAGGTTGAGATACTATTAGAAAACAGCCTAATCATGGAGTATGTATGCCCATGCTGGGTCTCCAACCCGGTGGTAGTAAAGAAGAAAAACGAAAATGATCGGACCTGTATAGATTTCACCAATTTGAATAAGGCCTGCCTGAAATACAGCTTTTTCCTACCGAAGATCAATCAAATGATCAATGTGATGGCGGGATTCGATAGGATGAGCTTCCTAGATGCCTACTCTGGATACAACCAAATCTCTCTATATGAGGAAGACCAGATCCACACGGCGTTCATTACGGATAGAGGTTTGTATTGTTATAAACGCATGTCTTTTGGCTTGAAGAACACGAGGGCGACCAACCAGAGGCTCATGAACAAAATGTTCACCGAGCTGCTGGGGAAGACGATGGAGGTTTACATCGACGAAATGGTCGTAAAGAGCAAAGAAGCTTCGAACTATCTGGGGCATCTAGACGAATGTTTCCAGATTTTGAAGCACTACCGAATGTGTCTAAACCCCAAGAAATATGCGTTCGGGGTGTTCTCTAGCCAGTTCTTGGGGCACATCGTGAGCAGAAGGGGCATTGAGGCCAACCCGACCCAGTTGTCCTCAATTGCAGGCATACAGAGACCCTCGACCATTAGGGAGGTCCAGCGTCTAACCGGAAAGGTAGCCACACTCAGCCGATTCGTCTCCAAAATGTCTGACCGCTGTAAACTTTTCTTCCAGTACATAGAGAAATGCTCCACAGTCATCTGGGGGGAGGAGCAAGACAAGGCACTAACAGAGCTCAAACTATATTTAAGTCACCCGCCTATTCTGGTTTCCCTAGCAGAGGAGCAACGCCTATATGCTTATTTGGCAGTGTCTGAAGTAGCGATCAGCGCCGTACTATTCTTCGAGGAATACAGCGAGCAGAAACCAGTGTTTTACACAAGCTATATGCTCCTGGATGCCGAGACGTGATACAATATGATGGAGAAACTAGTACTCGCTTTAGTCAATGCTAAGAAAAGACTAAGGCAATACTTCGAAGTACACTCGGTTATAGTTTATACGGAATTCCCCATTCGGCAAATCTTGGCCAAACCGGACCTATTAGGACGACTGACCAAATAGGCCATCGAGCTGGGGATATATGACATCGAGTATTGGCCTCGAGTGGCGAAGAAAAGGCAAGTCATGGCAGACTTCCTAGTGGAAATCCAGTCCTCAGCGAGCCGCGCGACCCGCTCCAGACGTCTATAGCTCACATCCCTTCAACCTGGACCCTCTACACCAATGGATCCACGAATGTCTCGGGGTCAGGTATCGGAATAGTCCTACAGACCCCAGCAGGACTCAGAATAGAGAAAGCTTTGAGGCTTGGTTTCCTGGCAATGAACAATAAGGCGGAGTTCGAGGCGCTGCTGCAAGGCCTTGAGTTGGCTTTGCACTTCGGAGTAGAGAACATCACAGTAAGGACTGACTCGTAACTAATTGTGGATCAAGTCAGGGGAGACTTCGAAGTAAAAAAGCCAAGATTACACAGATACTTCTCTAGGATAATGGAGGCGAAAGCCCACTTTAGCAGCTTCGATATCAAACAGATACCTAGGAGGATGAACCAAAAGGCCGATGAGCTAGCTAGAAGCGCATCGCTCGGGGGGACGACCAAACACACGGAGATTCTGCTAGAGGGTGAAAACATGAGAGACCCTTTGGAGACCCCCGCACGCCACTTTTTTGCGGCTAACTCTGAAGATAAAGGCTGGATGAGACCCATTACCCAATACCTGGTGTCGAGAGACCTGCCTGCATGCCCTCAAAAAGTAAGGTCAATCAGACTGAAGGCTGCTCGATACTCGATGGTGGGGGGGCGACTGTATAGAAGATCAATAATGGGACCAATGCTGAGGTGCGTAGGTCCTGTGAAGGCGCAGAATCTGCTCGAGGAAATCCACAAGGGAGCGTGTGGTAACCACTCTGGCAGGCGTAGCCTCTCCCACAAGACCTTAACGACTGGCTACTTCTAGCCCTACATGATGACTGAGGTGGCCCAATTTGTCAAGAAATATGACAAGTGCTAGAGGTTCGCCCCCCTGAAATGCCAACCTGCAGAAGAGCTCCATTCAAACATAACTCATTGGCCCTTCGCTAAATGGGGTCTGGATATCATCAGAGAGCTCTCCAAAAAGTCCTAGGGGAAAAAGGTATATCTTGCTGGCCACCGACTATTTCACTAAATGGGTAGAAGCTGAAGCCTACGCGACCGTCAATAAGGCAGACACGATTAACTTCATTTGAAAAAACATAATCTGCCGATATGGAATCCTGAAAGAGATACACACTTATCATGGCACGCAGTTCCAAAACGCTAAGCTTAAGGAGCTATATGATCTGTATGATATAAAGCTCAGCTTCTCATCCGTAAACTACCCTCAGGGGAAAGGCCAAGCAGAGGTGACAAACAAGGCCATATTCAGCAATATAAAAAAGAACTTGCAAGAGGCTAAAAGAAGGTGGTTAGAAGAGCTACCGGCCATCGTGTGGGCCCATTGAACCACGGAGCGGAGATCAACGGGAAGAACACTGTTCGCCATGGTCTATGGGTTAGAGGCAGTGATCCCGACCGAGATTGGCCTCCCGACCCTTCGCTCTGAAGTTGTAAGAGACGCCTCACTAAACGAGTAGTAACTAAGCCGCAACATAGACCTCTTGGAAGAAACAAGGAACATGGCTCTGGTCCATCTGGCCTCGTACCACTAGCAAGCCAGGTCTTACTACGCAAAGAAGGTTAGCGCTCGTCAGTTTAACGCCTGAGATTAGGTTTTGAAGGTCAAAACAGGAAATTCCTCGAAGCTAGACTCTAACTGGGTCGGGCCCTACGAGGTGATCAAGGCGTTTGGCAATGGTGCGTATGTCCTAAAAGAGCTCAAGACTGAGAAGAGCCTACCTAACATGTGGAATGCCTAACACTTGAAAAAATACCACATGTGAGACACATGTAAATACTTGTATTATTAAATAGCTTAATTCCAAAACAGGTCAAGGTGTCTGCCACATGGATTTATTCATTGGACTGCTACGTAAAAGGATATGCCCCCAGTCCCAGGCCCCACTACTATTCATGTAAATGACAATCGTACTATAGGAATCACATCGCGCAATAGAATACTTGCCGATGGCCCGAGAAAATGTACGAAAAGGAATGAGCTACGCAATAAAAACTTGCCAGTAGACCTCAATAATGATCGTACTATGAGAATCACATCGCGCAATAGAATGTTTGTCGATGGCCCGAGAAAACATACGAAAAAGAATGAGCTGCGCAACAAAAACTTGCCAGCAGACCTCAATAATGATTGTACTATGGGAATCACATCACGCAATAGAATACTTGCCGATGGCCCGAAGCAACGTATGAAGAGGAATGAGCTATGCAACAAAAACTTGCTAGTAGACCTCAATAATAATCGTATTATGGGAATCATATTGCGCAATGTCGATGGCCCGAGAAAACGTACAAAGAGGAATGAGCTACGCAACAAAAACTTGCCAACAGACCTCAATAACGATCGTACTATGGGAATCACATCGGGCAATAAAATGTTTGCTGATGGCCCGAGAAAACGTATGAAGAGGAATGAGCTGTGTAATAAATGCTTACCAGCAGACCTCATCAAAAATCATACTACGGAGATCACGTCACTCACCGACAACTCGAGAGGACGTATGAAGGGCAACAGGACACGCAACAAAAACTTGTCGCTGACCCTCAAGGAATACCTACAGGATGGGGAAGAGTTGAGTGATAAGACCCTCCTCCAGGAGTGCATCTAAGCTACGTGTAAGCTAAAGATAAACAGGGTCAGGGTCTACCCATTGGAAGTAGACCCTCCCCAGGGAGCACCTTAGCTACACATAAGCCGATGGTAAGCAGGGCCAGGGTCTATCCGTTGGAAGTAGACCGCCCTAGAGAGTGCCTTAGCTACACATAGACTGAAAGTAGATGGAGCCAAGGCCTACCCGTTGGATATAGGCTCAGATAAAACCAAACGTGAAGGCATAAATTAAAACCAAATTCTGTTTATTATTACTTAAATTACAGGATGCATGATCGACAAGGACGCTGACCCAATGTCTCTATTTGTAAGAAGCAGGTCGTGGACAGACTCGCAAGGACACATCGGAGTAGTAACGCTCTGTTTGCTCCTGGTGAGGGCCAAGCCCAGGCCTCTTCCTCGGCAGCGACGGGTCTAAGCAGTTGTCAACCAATCCCTAGAGCTGGTTCCTGGTGCATTCCCATTTAGGGTAGGAGAAGTCCAGCCATACGCTCAGATCAAATTCTGCTAAGACAAGTCATAACAAAAATATACATCCTCAAAACCAACGAGCCGGAACTCAATCCCGATCTCCAGAGCTAATCTTGTCAATCATAGTACGGGGAGAATTCACTAATAACTCCAAATCACATATGATTGAGCTAGACCCAGAGGTCGACCGCACTGCCGACAAGGGAATGGCATCATATATGATATCTAACCCTGACCACAAATGCGGGCAGCAAAAAAAAAATAGAATAAATGTGAGAATTTTATTATTTAAACAGATGCTTACAACAAGGGTCAACTTTACACTACACATTCAGTACTTTACAAATACACAAAGAGCGAGGGGCCCTAATTACCTCCGATGAGGGGAGCGATGCCAACTTTGGCGCTTGGACCAGCTTCGGTAGGGAATGGCATATCGAGGTCGGAATTGTCGCTGGACAAGACGACCACACTTGAGCCTCCGCCAGTTAAAGCGCCAGGACTAGGCTGACCCTCAGGAAACTCCATGGCTTGTTCTGACAGACCGAAAGTAGGGACAATCTCTCTGGTGACAGAGGCAAATGTAGAGGGCCCGTCTTTTTTTTCGCCAAGCATCTTCAGTACATCAGCAGGGTATTCGATGTTAATCTCGTCACCTAGTTGCTGCATATAGTACCTGGCAGAATAATGGTCCCTCTCGACACCTTTCTGCTCATCGAACTGGTCTGGCATCACCACCTCCGCATAGCCCCTGAATTCCCTATTCTCCCAGCCAGACCTATAGCTCTCCACAGAAAGGATGTCTACCTGCCTCTGCTACGTTATCTTCAGCTTCTCTGCGTCTGCCAGCCTATCTCTCAGCGCTGCTAGCCTCAGCTCCGCTTGTTACTGTGACAAGTCGATCAAATGAGTATTAATATCGGCGAGATCTTCTCTACACTTGCGAGATAACTCCACATGAATTTCAATCAATTTACTGCGATCCAAATAGAGATGTCAGGTTACCTCGTAGGATCGGTCAAGCCTGTGCTACAGGAGATGGGCTTGTAGCTTGACTTTCGCCTCAGCTTTCCTCGTCTCCTTAGCCGCGTCGACGACTCTGTCGCGAGCAATGAAAGCCAGACCCATCTCCACCCCTATGTTCTGCAACTCCTACTCCTTAACCTTGAGCTCAGCTTGAGCCAGCTTGGCAGCCACGGCCTCCGAGCGCAGACCCGGGACCTCAGCTTCGAGAGACCGGACCTTCCCTTCTGCCTCGGCTAACTTGGCGACTAGCTCTTCACGCCTGACCCTCTCGACGCTCAAAGCGTGGGCCACCATGCTGCTGATCCTAGTCTCGTCCAAGCTTCGGTACAGGTCGAAGTCCCCCTTCAATGTGGCAAGGGCGGCCTCGCTCCGCTCGGCCATCATAGCACGGGCGTTCAGCTGCCCAGTCAGCTCACAAACACGAGAGGAATAGAAGGACTGGACGGCAGCTAGCTATAGAATATAAGAAAGAGGAGTCAGCATTCAGCAAAGATACCGAAAACATGGAGGTGACGGCCAGACGAGCCAAACCTGCGCAATGCTGCGGCCAGTGACGAGCTCTACATTCTCTAGAGAGAGTGCCTCTAGCTCAAACTCCGCAGTTAGACCCTCTCCCTGGGCATTATCCGCGTCCAGAGAATGCGACTCCACCCCACTGACCGCGAGGACACCTTCACCCCCCACTAAGCATACTCCAGTAGCTTTTTTCGACGCTCCTGAAGTGGCGAAGGTGAGGGCAATAGAAAGCAGGGCATCACTAGGTGCACCTTCGGTGACAGCTAGAGGTGGCGCATCCTCAACAGAAGAAGCCACGGTGACTGTTGTTGCTTCAGTAGCTTCGGCTATCACCTCCCTTGGAGACCTGCCTGGCTATAATTTTTCGGTCTTGTCTTGACCAACATTCTCAGACAGGCCACCTAGCACAAACTTTCTCCTCCTCATGAGGGTCAGGGTAGCCCCATCATTGTCACTGTTGGAAGAAGGGGCAGTTCTGCCTCTCTTCCCTGCTGGGATTTCCTTCCCTTTAGACGAGTCGATTTCGCGACCCCACTTCATAGGGACCAGTGGAGGGGAAGATAGCCAAGACTTCAGCCTCAGAGCCCCTACACTGAGCTCGGCAATCTTTCTACGAGAGCGGGCAATGCCGGACAACGTGCCGCCTTCGAACCAGAGCTAGGGATGGAAGAAGTCGGTGCAACAGGCTCCCCTAGCAGGGTCAAAGGCGCCCTTTTGCCATACACGATCTTTATGGCCGGTGCCTCCCGAGTCATGGTCCCACCTGCCTAAGAAGGCACTATGGGCGTTTCAAACCCAGATGCGAATAGATACTCCAGGTCATCATCCAATCCCATTCTTGGAGTGATAACTCCCTGCCTCCCAGCCTCATCCTCAGAGGACACCACCAGATGCCGACTAACGGAGATCTTGGATCAGGCTCTGTGTGCAACAGTACTCCCTTTGGCTGGGGAGGGGTCTGCCAAAGGGTCTATGTCTGAACCTGTAAGAGCAAGCAACGTGATTAAAATGAAGCCATGACCTGATCGATGGAGCCCTTGGGCACAAAGTGAACTCACCCCTTACCCCCTTGGGGGCAGTGCTTCCTCTTGTCAGAGTCTGACGCACTCTTCGGTCACGAGCTTCACTGCCTCTTCGAGCTCGTGACTGATCGATGCCACCAGGTCATTGGGACTTGCCAGCTGGCTCGAGGCTAATCTGATGACCTACCATGGCGATGCGACTTTGCTCATCTCGGCAGAACTGGTTCAAAGTCGAGGCATCAAGCTAGCTCTGAAGGTGCTTGGTGATGACCCACGTGTCCAGCGGAAAGAGGAGATATGAGACCATCCTCGGCATCGGGTTCATCACTTGGGGATTCAAAACAGCCTGAATGTGTCGGCAATCCCTGGAGGACCCGAAGACAATGACTCCCTCCAGCTTCTTGAGCCGCCCCGCCGATAGCCGTGGCTCGAACCTACTTTACTCTACAGAGGCTGGGCGAGGCAAAATATCATGAGTAAAAACAAACAAAGTGCACACAGACCCAAAAATCACGACTCAATACTTACTTTGCAGAAAAAATAGGGAAATTTGAAAACGCTCTCCGTTCACCCAAGGAGAGCGCCACACCCCTCCGACGGCGTACAGCTGGGAGTGGGAATCCCATTGCTTGTCTGACTTCGGCAAGCCCCGAAAAACATGGTGCCCCGGGAGTGGTTAGAGGTAGAAAATAGAGTAAGAGCTTCTTTTGGGGATGAAGGTGAGCTTGTAGGTATAAAAGATCACTTCCAGGTTGATATGCACGTTGAGGAGGACCGACAGAGCAGAAAGACCCATTAGGATCATGACCCTGTTGGCGTTCAGTTGCATCGGGTGAATCCCTGTCAGGCTGAAGAACTAGTAGATCAGGGGAGAAAAGGGAAACCGCAGCTATTCCAGGTGCCTTCTCCCCAAGATGATGGAGCTTTTAGGGGCAAAAGGGCGAAGGTACTATTCTGCCGGGCCCTCGACCCTTTGTAAAGTAACTCCGCCAGGGAAGCAGAGCTGCCTCCTTAACAAGCCCAACTCGGAATCCGCGACGGGACGGAGCTTCTGACTCTGGTTCGGGGCCATTGTCTTGGATGCAATTGAAGAGAGCAAAAGGTTTTAGAAAAGGGAAGATTCGGAAACCCTAAGATTTGAGAAAGCTGGAATATTTGGAGATTTTGGTAAAATAAGAAATAAGCACAAGCGCGGCTTTTATAGAGGGGGAGCTGAAAAGTCTTCCCTGGAGGAGAATAGTGCAAGAAAGACGGAAGTACTAGAATTTTAAAATTTGAAAAAATCGTGACACGGGTTGGCGTGTGCCGGTGTCAATAATTGAGGAAAAATGATGGTAATGAGCCACGTGTACCCTTCGAATTGGCAGACCGGAGGCATGATTTCCCCACTTGATGGATGCAAATCCATCAAATATAGAAATAGGGCAGTTGTGGGGCTCGCTCTTAGATCATGTACCACGTGAACGATTAAGTGGCAAAACAGGTCACAGAGGGCACACTGTCTGACACGTGTCCAGAAGGACCGCTTAAAAGCCACACGAGTCGCACGTGATACCGTATAGGCCCATGAGCTGTCGGAGGCCAGGGCCGAATCCATTCCAGACCCTAGATAGGTTCAGCTCAGTCTAATTTTTACCTCGACAGCTAGGGGTTAGGAGCCTCGAGGGTCTTCCGCTAGAAGATCATTGGAGGCAGCGCACTACTCTAGACCCAGACAGGGCATTTAATGTAATCCTGGGTAGGTGTGCGCATTGGGCAGACTGTCCTGACAGGACGGCGACCTGTCTAAGTCTCGCCCCCACCAGGCTCGAGCCATAGGGGACGGCGGAAAGTAGGTCACGATGATGCAAGGGAAATTACAGTAACCACGGCCCGTGATTTCTAGAGTAAGTCATTATGAGAAAAGGTATTTGATCTTGGGATTGAGGGCCAGAAGGTTCTCAGTTCTAGGACTATATATATGAGTCATGTATCCCCTTCAGGACATAGGCATATACACATACATAGAGAGATAAATAAAAATTTATAAGCAAGAGAAAAAATTGATCTTTGCTACTCAATCTCAGGGACAAACATCTGACTTAAGCATCGGATAGTCTTTGCAAGTGGCCACCCCACCTCTTTGACCCGATCTAAAGTCAAAAGCACTATGGGATAGTGAGGATACGTGGACAGTTGATAGATACAGCATCAGTAGTTCAGAGACACGTGGATAGTTGGTAAGAATCGTCACCTTTCACGTATAGTAACCATGTCATTTCTTCAATGCACAACATTCTAACTTGTAAATACAAAACACGACTTCTTTCAAAAAAAAATACAATGCCATTTACAAGACAAACGACATCAATATTTAAA